>CM052083.1:22526970-22548402 GCA_028453745.1 Agapostemon virescens
GAAGAATGATGACTTAAACCCCCTCTATTTTCGCATAGACTATAACATATTTCAATTTAAACAAAATCGCTGATTTGGTGTACAAAAGTGATCCGCTTGACGTGGAATGACCCGTACTTTATTTCTTTACGACCCACAGTTGGTCACCAGACATCGAGTCACCGTCATTAACTTATTGTTTTCTCTCGCTTTGCAAGACGACGCGGTTTTCCGGATTTATTGCCTGCTACGGTTGACACTCGAGGCACGCGGATTCCCCGCGCGTTACTCGTACTATTTCTTTATTTTAATGAATAATCAATTATTTTAATGAATCTAATTAAATAATGAAAATTAAAAATCATTCACATAATCACCCCTTTCATATGGTAACCGTCAGACCATGACCATTATTAACATCTTTTAGCATCATAAGAATTATAATAAAATTAATTTATTCTTTTTATTCATCTAGTATTTACTTATTCATATTTAATCTATCTACCCTCTTATTAATCTTATATCAATGATGACGAGATGTAATTCGAGAAAGAACCTTTCAAGGACTCCATACACTTTCAATCTTAAAAATAATAAAACTTAGAATAATCTTATTTATTATTTCTGAATTATTTCTTTTTCATCTCATTCTTTTGAGCCTATCTCCACTTTGCTCTTTCACCAAGAATTGAAATTGGTATAAATTGACCTCCTATAAATATTTCCATTTTGAATCCATATAAAATTCCTTTACTAAACTCAATTATCTTAATCTCATCAGGATTTACAATTACATGAAGTCATCATATATTAAAAGGTACAATTCGTACCTTCGAGTGACCTTTAGTCTGGGCGGTCGCCTTACCCTTTCCCTGCAATGCTAAAACCAATCAGCTAAGGTGAGCGTTTCCCTCGCTAACCCCGAAAGGTGTACAATCCATGAATCCGTTTGGATTATGTCATATTCCTTCCTACACCGAGGTTACTAACAATCAAAAAGTGATACTCGGAAACGCTTCAAAACCATCTCTCGACGAGAACTCTTCAAAAACATCTCTTGACACGAAAACCTCACCATTAATCACATACTCCACTTGTAATCGTTGCGAAGTTGTGTTTTTTTTAGATATTCAGGCTGATTGCGCCATCTATTGAATTCAACTTAGCGCTAAGCGTAAATATAATAGGTCACGTAGCGCTTGTTCCTTTTTCTTCCGCGAGCGGTCAAATAAGTTTCACGTGTGCAAAGTCTGTATACAAGATTGTTGTAATTTTTTTTTTGTTTCTATCTACCGTGCAAATATATTGGAGAAGAAATAAATTGAGTTTCTCTGTAAGACAGAAGGAGACTCAATTTTTTTTTTAGAGAATCATTTCGAACTCGCGTTGTCAGGAAATTTGAGTCGAAGATTTACAACCTTCGACGCCGAATCATTATCCGCGTCACAACGCGACACGATTGAACACCACATTTTAAATTATATTGATATACTTTTCTATTTTGCAGGACGTTTTAAAATACATACAACAACCTACGGCTCAAGGTCATTCAAGAGCATTGAAGGAGAACTTTTCTAAAACATAAGACTGTTTCGATAGAATAATCTCCTTTTGTAAAAAAAAAAATAAAATAGTTACTCTCATTGTTAATTTTGCTCAATATGCCCATATTGCCTTTGCCTTTCCTACAAAGAATTTAATATTAAGAGGGAGAAAATTTGAGGGATGATTCTCAGTAACAAAAATGAAAATAAGGATTGTAGAAATTACAGTGTCATCTTGCTTTTTGACTGTAACAGTGTCTAAAGTAGCTTTCTATTTCTATCTTAATTAACTGGTCTAACTTACACGCACTATTACAAATAGATTAGAAGGCTTTCAATTGTGACTATATTTTCAAGTAGTATGTATTATTTTAATGTTCGTAGTCAAAATTAACAAATTTCCAACGAAACAGATTCGTTAAATTAAAAAATATTGACAAAAATTAAAGTCAAAGTTTTAGCGCCATCTTAGAATCATTCAAATTAAAAAGTCCTGCTTTCTAAGCATATCGTATAATAAAGGTTTCATACTTAATGTGGCCGACGTTAAGATTCGGAGACCATGATACTCGAGAAGTTATTTCTGTATACATATCTCCACTGTTAATGGACTTAAAAAATTCGTCGTTTTGTAATGATTAGAAATACTTATTATAAATGCTAGAAACATAGTTTTTATTTATTTAATTTGTACACTTTTCACGTTAATCAATGTAAAACAAAATAATGCTCAATTACGACATCACAAAAATATTCGGACACTTCGCGAATTATAATTTTATAATTAAAAATTTACTTATGATTTAACAAAAGGATATCGATTTTAGTATTTTGTTGGATTACTCTGTTGTTTAGTTGCATGGCTCTATCGTTTAGGCATACTCGATCGTAATTTTAATTCTTCCTTCGATGTTGTCGGTAATATTCTAATTCGACGATCTAAATAATTTTCAATTGGATTTAGATTCGGTGACTGTGAAGGAGGTTGCAATACTTTTGGACAATTATACAATAAATATTTTTGAACTACACGTGATTTGTGTTTCGGATCATTATCTTGATAAAGTTTAAAACTGTGGTGAATGTTCATATTAGTGGCACTTTCCAGCAGCCGAGATACAACCCCAAACCATTACACTTCCTCCGCCGTGTTTCGAAGTGGGTCTGAAACTTTGAGTATGAAGCTCTTCATTGACTTTACGCCATATAAATTTGTGTCCATAGGGCCCAAAGTATTGTACTTGCTTTCATCGGTAAATATTACATCTTTCCATCATACTTCTTCTTTAGAAATGTATTCCTTGGCGAACGGTAATCTTTTCTTTCTATTCGCATCGTCAATATGTGGTTTTTTTCGTAGAATTCTGCCATAATATCCTCTTTCATGAAGCATTCGACGGACTGTATCAGAATGAACTTTCTTTCCGGTTTTTTCAAATAATTCTGCAGACAATTTCGGGGCGCTTAAACCAGGATCTTTTTTTACTTTTCTAATTATTTTCTATGCTCTATTTTCGTATGATGTCCGCTATAGTACTCTTACTCAATTGTAATAATGTACCAATTTCTCGGTATGATTTCCCTCTTTTGCGATTATAAACAACGAATTGTCGTACACCAAACGATGTATGTTTACCTTTACGTGGCATTTTCACAACTAATATGTACGATACGAACAAAGTTCGAAATGAAACTAACTTTACCAAATAGTGCTTACATCTTATGTTTACAAATATTGCCACCGAACATCGTACCTGGCTTAACAAGACGGTCAAACTGCGAAGCGTATGGAATGTCCGAATATTTTTTCGATGTCAAACTTGAGCATTATTCTGTTTAACATTGATTAACACGAAATGTGTACAAATTAAATAAATAAAAACTATGTTTCTAGCATTTAAAATAAGTGTTGTTTTTCATCATTACAAAACGATGAATTCTTTAAGTCCATTAACAGTGGAGATATACAACAATAACTTCTCGAGTATCATGATGTTCCGAATATTAATGCGGGCCACTATAACTGTGAGGATGTTTTACAAACCTAGAAATTTGAATTATTGCACATTAAAAAAGATACGTACCAAGTAGTCCAAATGTCAAGTAGATATCCATATCAACTATCACTGCATTGAGTGTGTGGCGTGATTCGGCGCTACAAACTGGCGCCGAGTATCGGATGCTCGAATATCGAGAAGGGTGTGTACGTCTAGTTTTAGTTTAGAGCGAAAGGATCATGTGAAAATGAGAGAAAGAATGTCGCGAGGATGGCTGTGAGAGCGGATGAATATTCCGGTCAGTTGAGAGTCGTAGGCTAGTGCACATCGAAAACACAACGAGAACGGTCCTGCGGGCAACGCAAGGACTGTATGTTCTCGAGCAATAAAGTCACTGTTCCATAAGACATCTCGCGCTTATTTCAATCCTCCTCCTCTTCCACAGGTGTGGTACACCTTCATAATATTCCGCTGCACAATTACATAGATCTCTAATCTCTTGTAAGCACTTTTAGTGTACAGACTCTGAAAATCTGAATTTCAATTAATTTTGTTTCTGAATGAAAGAGAACAATCCATATTAACCCTGAGCACTCGAAAGACGCCTGGGAGGCGCCACTAAAAATCACCCTACTATTATTTAAACAACTTTTATATCGTTAGATTTGCAGTTAAGAAATCGATCAAAATTTTAATATTCTAAGAACGAGCCATAGTAATTAATTTCATATGTACGAAAGGAAATAAACTATGTACAATGGAGCTATTATAGGTAAAAATATTGTTTTGATTTTGAAATGAAATTGCTTTGAGTGCAAAGGGTTAATACAAATTTCAATTTAATATCACTCGATTCAGTCGTATGAAACAATTTGTATGTATTCTTTGCTAAAACATTAAAAACAAATGTACCTTATTCCTTAAAGTGAGTGATCATTACTGTAGGATCAGGATCCCCCAGACCAGAAAGACCTTAATGAATTACGTGAAACGGGGAAGGCTCCGAGGGTCAGTACGGTAGTCGATCGACTACGACCAGAAAGTCCTGGGTTCACTTTCCTCATTTTTCCTAAGTTCCTACAAACTGGTGTCAGAAGTGGGATGAGGGAACACCGATCGCCATCATAGTAGTGTCGCTAACGATGACATCGTTCTTAAAATAGGTAAATCTCGAAAAGTGGGAAAAACTCCTAAAAGAGGGCAGCAGTACAGCATAGCAGACTGGAGATGGTGTTCCCAAAGAAAAAGAGTGGAAGGATAAGCGCTGGTCGAAGTTTTATGACAGGAGGTCGCTATTGTTGCCCTGGGCTTTGGTTCTTTGACTTTAGATTCTTCAGGCTACGGTGTGGGCCTGTCACCGTCACATCTGGCAACCATTGCCGGCCGACCCAAGGTACAAGGGCTGCACCTTCTTCGACTCGAAGCAACCCATAGGCCATAGAGCGTCGAAGGCTGTACAAGTGACCATTTGAACTACGCTTTCCGAGGCGATCGGCTTTTTCCACCAGTTAACGTAAATTGTTGGCAGATGTGGGTGCACTTCCTGGGACGGCAAATTTGGTCACCCCTGGAAATGGCCCAAGCATCCCCATTATCTGTCCCCGATTGTCTTCACTTGTACAGCTCCCCAGCGAATCGTAGGGCCCAGTGCATATTCGTAGATTTTCGTTGGTCCACCTACTCCTTCCGAGAGAAGGGACGATCAACGGAAAGAGTAGGGACAAGCCTTTACCAGGACGAACTCGCGGCTGTCTCGAGACACAAAAAAATCGTAGAATTAGCACCTTGTCACGTTTCGTGTTATACATCGTACTTTGTACATCACGATAGCCTCAGTCAGTACTTCTATTCTCGTGAACATTGTTATATATAGTCCTTGCTATAAGGGGAAGAAGGTGATCCTTCGAGAAGGTAGTCAAATCATTAAAATTAGTCGGCACACCACGTGCAAACGACGAAAGTCCGACTAATTGAAAAATCCAACACAGACCGCAACAAAGAGTCTTACAACGCAATGTGTTGATGATGACACAGAGGCCGCAATTCAAAAATAAAGAGACGATGCCGAAACAAAAGAGTCTTATGGCGTAGTGTGTTGATGGCAAAGAGATCACAACCGCAAATAAAAAAACGACGCTGCGGCGGACATTCGAGGGCAAATGTCGCTGCAGGATGGCCGAGTGTAGGATTGTGGCCTCCCATATTGGAACAGTGAAGTACTACGACCAGTAAATTCCTACATCATCGCATCTTTAAACAGCAAGCATAATCATTCAGACATTAAGTTGCGCCTGCATATCCGTTTCCCGATTTACACGTCTTGTAGCGTGGTTAACTGTGTTAAGGATTACAGATGAACTCGTGTACTCATTTGTACAATTATTTCTATGAAATTACCTGCGTCAGCAGTTACAGAGCCTATGTACTTATAAACAAACGTCTAATACGCTGACGTTACGAAAAATGTGAATTTCTATTGTGTATCTGGATATCAAATTTGGTTTTCTAATAAAACAGAATTTTATTTAACTTGGATCGATGATGTAATTGGCTTTATTTTAAGAAAAATATATATCTTGCATATTTATTAGATATGTGCAAAAGTTGTACTCTTTTTCAATCGTTTATGTTCACGTAATATGTTCAACGAGAGGAGAGAGTAAATGAAAACGCATGCTCAAGTTGCGGCCGCTTGTCATGTATAAATACAAAAGGAATGGAGGAAAGATTAAAGCTTATGCATACACCTCGTGGAATTACATTGTACTCTAAAATGTATATTCAAGAAATCTCTTGTAATACTTATAAATACTTTGTAAACTTGTTCTCAAGGTGGCAGTAACACGTTTTCAGGAAACTCCGAAAAAATCATGTTCGTAAAATCTTTGATAAGCTCGCCGATTTTCTCCTCAATTTTCGGCTTAACTTCTGAGACCACGCTTCTCCAGTTCTCGTTCAGGAAAAGATTCATAGCTCCGGAAAGCGTTTCGTCCCCGTCGAATAAATTATCCAAGTGCATGGACGCGTGATCCATTTCAAAGTCCACGTAAATGTCATCGACGCGTTCATGCAACAGTCCTGTTTTCTGGTTCTGGTAGCGTTCCATCTGGAGAGTAATGATGGCATCAATGTCCGTGAAGTTGCCATGCCCCACACCATTTCCAGTGATCGGTAACATCATTATCTTGCCATGTAGATTATAATTCGCAATCATACTTAGGCGTGGAATGTGGAACTTCAATCTCATTCGATTTTTATCTAAATCAACCCTGATGAAAAAGAATATTTTAACCATACACACATACAATACACTGTAATACATCTTTGCGCTATACTAGATTTTGTATACACTACTGTCTAAATAGATTTAATCACGCGTCTAATGAGTAGTGGATTTGAAAGCTTTTGTGAAAGTTATGCGAATGAACGATTCAGTTTTCATGTAACTTCACATGCACGATAAGAGAAATAGAATGATGACTTTATTGTACATATACAGTGCTCCGCCTTAGTTGGATTCCAGAAATATCTCAGTTGTTATTAACCCTTTGCACTCGAAGCCATTTTAATCAGAAAATCAAAACATTTCTTCTGACCTAACATATGTTCATTCTACATAAATTCATTCCACCTCGTGTATATAGAGTTTTTTACTGTTGCTCGTTCTTACAACCGTTAAATTTTTATCAATTCATTATATATATAAATAGCAATATTAAAATTGTTTTAAATAATAGCGTAGCAATATTTATTGCCACCTCACAGTCGCCACTCGAGTGCTAAGGGTTAATAATACATGAAATTGAAAAAAGAATACATAATTACTTCTAAATGGAAACTTGAAAGAATTCAGAACTCCGCTGTTCGATTAATTTCAAGTTACCGTAAACGTTCTCCGCTTAACGTGGCTGAGTCAAAGTTGATGCTTCCAGTTGACAAGGTAACCTACTTGTGCGAACGATACCTGGCTAAAGGTTTATCAAATAATAGCTCGCTTATGCGTCATATCATCGATAAACATTTCAATCGTTTCGAAAGGAGATTAGCAATTCCACATCGTCGAATTCTCAATCATTGTGTAGATACTTTCTTCGTTGCAAATTTTAAAATTTGTAATTACGTTCGTAATTAATTCGTAATTCGGATTCCTAATTCCGTTTCTTCCTATCAGCACTGGCTTCGGCCCCTCGCTTCGTTATTCCAGAAACATTAATATTCTCGTTGGTCAAATCTTCACAAAGCACACTGATTCTGCTGTTGTGGCAGCTCTAACTCTTGCGTTCACCAACAGAGGGGCAACAGAACGACTTTCTCGCTAGTACCTGATCCGCCTTCGAGTCATACATATTGGTTTAGCAGGCCCAAGTCGAAAGACTTCCACTTTCGCCTTTTCAACTGCCGCCAAAATGTTGTTAACCTTGCCAAATCTGCTACCGCATCGAATTCCATCAACGTGTTGTATATTTCCTTTTCTAAAGGTTGTACGTACCTAACCCTGTCCTCGGCATTTAGAACACATAAACGAAAAGTAGACAAGAAATTACTTAACCCTTAGCACTCCCATGGCTTCTCTGAGGCGACACTAAAAATTGACATACTATTATTCGAAATAAGTTTGTGTTTAAGAAATCTATAACAATTGAAGTGTTGCACGTACAAACAATAGTAATAAATATTATATGCACAAAAGAAAATTAACCATGTAGAATCCAGCTATTCTAGGTAAAAAGATTATCTCGATTTTGGAAGTAAAATTGCTTGGAGTGCAAAGGGTTAAATCAGCTCCGAAGGAGCCGACCATTCGACACGCTCCGTACGCGGACAGTTTTACTCCGACGAACAGTCACTACTTGAAGAAACGGAATCCAGACAACCCTGCAATAAATCCCGATAATCCCTCATTGACGATTTCCCACTCCTTCCATCTCTCCTTTATCACTCCTACAGCCAATTAAAAAATGCTACATTTCTCTGCCTCAAACCACCCTTAACCAAGTACGACAAAACCGAGGTAACGACGGACAGAACGCAACCAGACTCAGACAGAACTTGCGTAACACAAATCGCGAGCAGACAAACGAGCAAGCACTACAGAAATCGAGAACCGACAGAAACATAGAAGTTACAACACAGAAATCGCAAACATTCCGAAGCTAAAAATTAAAAAATCACAAACATTATAATTCGTGTAGTTATTACGCGATCCAGGTGCTCAGCGGCATTCCTTGCACACTGAGAAGAAGGTATCACCGGCGTGACACTTTCGTATACAGGGTGAGGCACTAACTATTGCCACCTACAATAACTCTGCAAGTATAGTAGTAGTAGAAAAGTTTTCACAATAAAAGATGCATGGGACGATGAACTTGGTGCCAATCACGTGACCTCTGCGAGAGATAACCATATCCTGAAATCGTTCATGCAGAATGTCCATCGTGTCGTTCGCTGTGTGCCACGTAGTGCTGTCCTGCTGGAACCACATGCCGTCCACGTCCATATCGCTCAGTTCGGGTCAAATGAAATTGGTTAGCGCTTGCCATTGACGGTGACAGCCTCGCCAACGTCGTTTTGGAAAAAGTAAGGACCAATGACGCCGCCGGCTCAAAATTCGCACCACACAGTAACTTTCTGTGGATTCATTACCACCTGGAGAACTTCGTGTGGGTTGGCGTCGTTCCATATATGGCAATTTTGCTTGTTAACATGGCCATTCGTCAAAAAATACGCCTCGTCGCTGAAGATGATTTTTCACGCGCAGCGTTTGCACCAACCAACACTCATTTTGATAATAAAGTTTTATCATTTCGACGTGCTGCTGAATCGTATAACTTGCCATGGTGATTTGGCATTACTGACTGAATTACAAATAACAGATTTGTCAACAACAGGTCAACATCGACTCGTCCCTATTGGAAAATCCTATAGATGCGATCGACTCGATAATCAAAACATTTTTGTACGAATGACCTGACAGTCTAACTTTTCTGACGCGATCGACTTGATGGTCAAATGTTTTTTTTTCTGATCGATCGACTCGGCGGTTCAGAAACCATTTTTGATACGACGTGACTCTATGATTGTGAATCAGAGAGACTTATACCTAATTTTTGGTAACGTTCTAACGTTCTAACGTTAACTGGAAGTTAACTAGAACGTTTCTTGCCAGAGAAAATTGAACAGTAAATATTCTCTGTAGGTCACGATGCTATGGTCTGTATTGTGAAAGAAGATAGCTGAAGGCATAATAACTACCTACTCTACTCTTATACTAATTGTAAGTCTGGAGTATAAAGAATACGGAGAAAAACAGTTACAACTTCACGTATCTTCTTTCGGAAAACAGATAGGTTGACTTTTGTTATAGGAAACTCTACTTGCGTAATGTATATGTAGATCTCTTACAGCGCGTGTTAAATATATTTTAGCAGCAGTGTATATTGTTTAATTCATACAAAAAATAAACGTACTTTACGCTTTTCGGTACAATGTTGGTGCCCCCGAAGATGGAAATATTGGTATATTTCGCATGGATGTAAATTGGTCCGGATGATTGACTGATTTCTATTTTTGATAAACGTAATGGTTCGCAGGAAGGTATTCGAAGAGCCTTGATACCATCTTTCAAATGTGGTTTTATCAAATTAATACTTTGCTTAACACAATCATTTATATTTGGATCATTTCGATGACATATTTTAAAAAATGGTGCTGAAATTGTAAGAGAAATAAATTTGTATCCTAAAATTGAAACTTATTTATTTAACTTTCACGTATACTTTATGTAACAGTGTTTATTAAGAATAATTTGGAAACGAATAATAACAATAATTTTGTCGTTAACATTAAATATTTCAATGAGTTCGTGACGTAAGTTAATTAGTATTTCCAATGACGACTCGTAATTCTTCACTATTATTAACGTAAACGATGTAATTTTGTAATTGTAATTTCTAAGTTACATCTGTGTAGTATGTTCTGTTTCCACATCTTTCATACATGCTCAGTTATTACATTTGAGTAAACTTTTGAAATAGATTAAAACAAACAATCTTGTTTGCAAAAGTATATATCTGCAAAAGTGTATGTATATATAATATACATTGGGGTGTCCCTCTTTTATTCTTGAAGAAAATTTTCCCAAAATTTTTATTTGCCATATCCCCTAGGAATGTACCAATTAATTAAAAAAGTCAGAACAAAGTTGGAAATCGATCAGATAAATAATCAATTAATTAATTAAGATAATTAAAAAAATGCTTACAAAATTGTTTTTCTTGAATATCTTCTAAATTATTAACTGTATCGAAAAATATGTTAAACAAAATTTGTAGATCTGGACAAAGCGTTTCAGGTTAAACTACTTTTTTCGTAAAACAAACAGTTTACAAAAAAAAACTAAGAAAAATATTAAAACAGAATAAAAAATATTTCTTTTGAAAACGGAAGTGTGTTTTTATTATATCCTGCCAATAAACAATAATGAAAAAGGTAAATTTCTTTTTTAATCTTACGGAACTTAGTTTTTTTTAATTTTATATTATTCCAAAGAAAATTCCGTGTATTTTCTTTGTTAGAAATTAACAATATTTTCAAGTTTACTGTCATATATGATTCGTCAAATTCGTTCGGAATTATTTCTCGTAAAACAAAATAAACACACAAAAAGCTTGTTCCTCCATTCTGCTTTTTTGTTAACCTAATTCAGTTTTACGTTACATCAGTTAAAAGAATGGATTGAAGCATGAGCAATTTTAGCACGTATTATTAACACAAAATTGGTAATATTGATACTATGCAAGTATCTCTTATGCAAAAGAAAAGCGAATTACAATTTTATTTATTTATTAGCTTTCCAAGTTGTTGGAAGTTTAGTTCTGAAAAATTTAATATTAACAAATTGCTATGCGTGACAAAAAACAGTCATGAACAGTTGACTGAGTGTGAGCGCTACGAAGTTTATTGTGCGAATGGTGCATGAATGAATCTGTCAATATGTAAAAGATTTCAAAAATTGTTTGAATACTAGTTATACGGTATGTTATTTATCTGTATTTTTTACCCGAACTTGTTATAATAATAACAACCTATATTAGCTTGTTGACCTAACCTATTGTTAGCTCAACACAATTTGTATATAATCAAAAATCATTTTATACACTTCGACTATGTGTATTCGGGTGGCTTTTATTTTCGAAAATTGATTTGCTTGCAGCACCCACAGATTTGAAAATTTTGCTAACTTCTAAGAAAGAAAATATACGGAATTTTCTTCAGAATAATGTAAAATTAAAAAAACAGTCAAAGTTTGCGTAACGTGCACAGTAAACCTAAATACTTGAAGCGTCTATTGCCTGAGATTCCATGCGACTCATTGTTAATTAAATGCGAGCGTTCCAGTTACAACTGCTTCAAGAATTCGAAACACATGTAACACAATTCTACAATTTAAAATTTAATTCTATAAAAAGGTCAATTATTCATCTTCTGTGCAGCATTTTGTTGTAGCAGTTATATCTTGTGGTTTGTCTGTGCAATAAAAGAATTCGTTTAAGTAAATAAATCTTTCTCTCATTTTAGTTGATTTATAAAACATTAATGTTCCAAGAAATGGCAGTCAATGAACAGGAAACCGTGAAATAGGGAAAATCATCGATCTTTTAATTATAAAACGTGATTGAAAAAATGGCAAACGATATTTTTGGGAAATAATGGACTGATTTTACTGAAGTTTATTCCAGGTCTTAATAGAAGTACCTTAATTTCTACACAAAGCTTTGGTTGAAATATCGCGAATCGCTTTTTGTAATTAACAAATCGTCGATTTTCTACCCTCAATATACAGTTTTCTGTTCATTGATTGTTTCTTATTAAAATAAAATTCAGCCATGACATAAACTACATATTTTATCTATTTAAGCGAAGTCTTCAGTAAAAAATATTTTTGACATACATCATGTTTTATTTACGATAGAAACAAGTACATACAGGATGGTCGGTAATTGATGATACAGTAAGAAAAGAAGAAATTCTTAATAAACAGTAAGTATAAATAATTTTTACTTTTAAAATTTTAATATTTTCTTTTAATACTCGTCGGGTGCACGTACATCTCGATACACCGTATCCCGTTAAAACTTATTATCTTATTTTAGATTTCCGTCATTTCTGTACTAGTTAACCAAGAATATATAACAAAACGGAAAATTAATATACGATAAATATTGTTTTATAACAACTGTTAAAAATATTGCCCTCTCCGTCGAACAATTTTTATAATTACGTTTTAATGTGTTCTGCCATGTTAGTTAATACTTTTCTTTAATCGATCGAAATCATCCATTTCTTCGAAACAGGCAATAAATTTGATGACACCATAATGAGATTATAAGATCACGGTAGCCAAGCTGCGAATCCATAGTTAGTCGAACCTAGATAGTTTTCATTCAACAACTTTCATAAATAATTGCAAAAATACATCCGTGATTTGTTTTCTTCGAGAATTAAATTTCTTCTTATTGCAAAGAAGAATAAAATCTGTTAAAAATTTAAGCAATTTATTTTGTAAAAAATTCAAAAGGTTCCGCTTTCGATAAAATTAAACAGCTGAATAAATTAGAAAGCGTTCATAGAAATTCAGTTCTCAAACCCCAATCGTATGTTCGGCGGAATCGATAACGATCGCTGCAATCATCAAATTTATTAGAAGATAATATTCTATTTTGTTCTGAATTTCTAGTTACCTAGCATAATGAATACAACTCTGAACCGATGTAGTAAACTATAGCGAGAAGTATTAAGTCTGAACATAATTAAGAGCAAATGTACCTGGTGAATACTTAAAGTAAATTTACTCGAAAACAACGCATCGCACAAAACAAAATTCAATCGTATATTTTAGACCTTTTTTCGTAGAATCATATACTTTCCAATTGTACCACTGGTAATCAACCCATCTTGCACGAAGAAAATATGAATATGAAAATGAAGACACTTCCTTTCCACCTTCAGATACGAGAGAAAGGAATTTTCTTCATTGTTCTAAGCTGTTTCTTAAGTTTACTTTCTTAAACTGTTTAAATAATTTTATAATTTTCACATAGTTGAAAATAATAAATTACTAAATATTTAATATAAAATACAAAAGCATGTATTATTTTATCATTAAGTTGTTTAAATATTTAAAATTCTAGCAGTAAATAGAATAATAAATAGCAATAGTTTCATACCATTTATCACTAAATCCGGACGAATCTAATTCATATCGAAAGTTCGTTTGGAAGGGACCAAAGTATTTTTGCAAAAGTAATTTAGCGAAATAACGTTTACAATATGGTGTGCATTCTGTTCTACTGGCAAGCTTGCATTAGCTGTTTCTTCTTGCAGAATGGATAGTTCAGAACACAATGCAATACTTGAAATGAATTTGTTACCTTTTATTCACGGAAGAAATCAAATTTCATGGTCATAGCAATGCCTCGAATGTCGAGAAATCGCAATGTGGTTTAATGAAATCATTGGACACGATTTAACGCTAGAACTACCGAACAATAAATCCAACGATACATATCGTGTAACATGCGGTTCATTAAACAAGTACGATGAAAAATTACTAATAAAAACATTTTTATAACTTCAGTAATTGCAAAAGAAACAAGTAGGGAACAGTCATTTTGACTGGTTTGGTAGTTTTAGTGTTAAATAGAAAAGACCTGTTACTAAAAATAGGTATATACCGTGTTATCATCTATTTCCAACTGCCTTTTATTCTACCAATTTTATTTAATAACTTTTGTTGAAAATTATCACTCGACTGTTATTTTTTTATATTCGCGACAGCGAGGACGCGTAATTTTACGTTCCGGTCGACGTGTTACTCTACACGAGGAAGCATGTAATTTTGCGCACAAAATAAAATTATCATTCATCTGGCAAAGTCTATCAACGATCCACGCCCACGTAATTTTAACAATTTTCTTTACAAATAAAAGACACAAGATTATTATTACTGCCTTTTCACGACAAATAAAATAAGAAGAAAAAACATATTATTCGTCCAGAATCAGTGAGGAATGAATGAAACTGGCACGACGAATGAGGAATGATTTATTTAAATATATATGTTCGATTGCAATGAAAATGTAAATTCATTCGAAGAAAAAAGAGAATATGCTCCCTTCAGCATTTCAATTTCAAGAAAGAGGCTTAGCCATTATAATGCTGAAGAAGAATCCATAAACTAGAATATGATATGGATTTTAATATTATAATAAGATTCTAATATAATAATATAGTCAAATAAGGTAAGATTCTAATATCATTGGTTTGTGAATTAGAAAGAATAATTATTTCTTGTAAGTGCAAACGACAATATATTGTTATTAGGCAATTAAAAGGTTGACCAAGAAATCATTATTTCACATGATTACTTCACAATGTGCTGTAATATAATTTGATACTATAATTACTTACGAATTTCCAGAAGCTGCGATCCATAGCATAGATAACTTGTTAGAAAAAGTATTGTCAAGCACTCGTAGATACGCATTGTTACCACGACGAAGTTCGATCACCAAATGATTCGGGATCGCGAGCCATCAAGAATCAAGAACGTGCCATCGATCGATAATATGCTGACATTGTCATTTCTAGTGTCGTTCACTTCCTTTTTCGGGTCACGCGAATCGCTTTGAGTCAACATTACTACGCTCCCTATGCTTATGTTAATGTGGCCAATAGAAGTCATAAAAAGACTGATTAATTCAATTCCAATGGCTACTGCAATTGTCAGTGTATATTCTTCTACACCAAGGACAGTTCAACGATATACATATGGAAATTATATTAGTACAATCGAAACTTTCATCAATATTTCAACCATTACGTTCTTCTCGATATATATCCACTTTTCCAAAATTCGTTTCAAACATGACAACGATTATTCTAGCCAGTTTTGAAGCAGAAACAGTTGGATCGTTTCTTACTTCTCGAATAATTATATTCTTTTAGTCCCTTAGACCACTCGGAACGAGTGCAAAGTAATCTGGTGGTTTTTTGCTTTTTGCAGTACTAAAAATGATAAAATTACGTCTACTAATTTTGCAATTTCTTCGGATAAGTTGCCTTCATTATATGTAATTTGCTAGTATATGTTTTATAATTTTGCCAATAGCCATAGTACTGGTCACAGAGAAAGCACTGTACCAACTGATCATATTAACCCTCTATGAGGGCCTTGTAACTTTCAAATTACATGTTAATATATCGACAGTTTACCAAATGTAATATGTAAAATGTGTACGTCTAAATTATATAATGTCTCTGAGGTAACAAATAACAATATTGATAACGGTTGGCGGCACCGTCAAACTGAAATATCGAAGCAAATGCCTTGCAAGTTGTCTGCAGATAGAAACCAACGGAACCATTTTATGCAATTTACATTATTTGTGTTTCTATCTATTCTACTATATTCTCTCTATTAAACAAAGCAAACCGTACATAATAGCTTTGGATTTGCATATCAATAACAACTTATTTGTTTGCAATTTCAATAATCATTTTGCTACTATTTGTATATGATACAGTTTTGTGACTTTCAGGTTACAGTAGGCTATTACGATAGATTGTGGTATATTTAAAATAATGCTTGTGCTTTGAGGAATTAGAATTAGACGCATTAGCGTCAATAGATCCGAAGATTCTTCATTAGATTCTGAATCCGATGAAGATCATCCAGTAGTATTTACCCGACGACGCATAAATATTAGGTCAATCGAAAAGTTCTGTCCATCTAGCGTCGAGTAGCCGTAGCTCGAACTGTGGGTAACTATAACCTTTAAAGTAAGGCTAATTTTTTAGTTTGAACATCTGTTAATAAAACTCAGTACACAACAATTTACGCTTGCATCAATAACTTCGTTTTTTTCTACATTGAAGATGTCGGAATTTGAGCCGAATAAGCGCCATTTGCGCGAAGTGTTAGTCTTTTGTTTCATTTGGAAGAAAACGGCAGCTGAAGCTCATCAAATGATTGTAGACGTTAATAAAGAAATTCAATAGAAACTTTCTGGTGAAAATGTTTTTATAACTTCAGTTATTGCAAAAGAAAAAATCATTTTGACTTCAGACATTTTGACTGGTTCGGTAATTCTAGTGTTAAGGGTTTATGTGTCAATAAAATTAAAAACATACGTATGGGGTACCTATCAATGTGTCACACTGTTTAAGTGTATCTAAAAGAGTTAAATATACAGTTTCTGTTAAAGTAATAGCAATAGCAATAGAGAATAATATGTGTTGTCTTACCAAGAATGCAGTTAAGCCACTTTCAAAGTTAACAATCAGAATCGTTATAAAATTTGAAAGAGTCCAAATTCATTCGACATAATTTAAAATGCTTCGAATTCAAAAGACAATGTTCAATTTATTTTATATATCCTTACAATATTTAAAAAACACAAATTATGGAATTAAGGACATTTCCTAACTACATAAATTACATAACAATTTACTGCTTGTCTATATTTTGTGTATGCGGGAGGTATTCGAAAAAGTCATGGTGTTCCAGTGGTACATATCGTAGTAAGTTTATTATGTCTTTGTATTTCACTGTTGTAAGTTGTCTTATATTCTTATAAACTGGTGTCAATACATTATTTCCGAACTTTCTTGGTCTGTCCCGATGTGGTAATAAATCCACCATTTTAACCCTTTGCACTCCAAGCAATTTTAATTTCACAATCGATACACTTTTCAACCCAAAATAATTTCATTGTGCAGAGTCCAATTTCCCTTCGCTCGTATCAACTTTATTATTATTACCTGTATAGTTAAGATTCACATTTTTACCAATTTTTTAAATATGAACGTCGTGATGGAAAGTTATTTTGAATAATAGTATGGCAATTTTTAGTGGCGCCCCAGAGGCGTCATTGGAGCACTAAGGGTTAAAAATCCTACATCTTCATCCATTGATATCTTATAGGAAATTTTGTATAGCTCATTTCTCGAAAAACACATCCAACATATTTTTAACTAATTTATTGTTTCTCCATTAGTATTTTTTAACCTTCTAAACAATGTTTTGAATGTTTTGTTTTCTATTGGTGCAACTTTTCTGAAAGCCTACAGGTTTACATAAATATTTGCTTAGCACATAAACTGCTATGTGCTTCCTAAATGATCGGCAAATGTCAATAAATAAACATTGAATATTCATACATTGTTTTCTATGTTACTTCTAATAACAAGTCGCTATTAAAAATGCAATTTTTATGCTGTCTTATTCTTTCTTAATCACGAAACAATAAGAGCAGTTTATTTTGAAAGTGGCCCAAGTCCATTTATGTTAAAATCGAGATATTTAAGAGTTTGCATTTCTACAAATTTAAAAATATTGGTAACTAATAAAATGGTAGTATAATGTCTTTGTGTTTGCAATAGTGCATAATTTATAAACCCAATCAACATTATTAATATTGTTAAAAAAATAATATGTTTTTGATGGCTATAAATGGACTTAAGCCACTTTTAAATTTAATGAAATAACTTTTCTAATTTTTAAAAAGGTCATAAGTCCGTGGAAAAAATAAATTTCCCTTGAAATAGAAAGAAATATATACTATTTTATGTCATAAAATTAAAAAATATTCAACTTCTATTCACTATTAAGGAAATGTTACATTAAAATTAATAATATTTTGCAACTAATTATTCATTCTTCTCAAATTTTCGTATGCTGAAGAAATTTAAAATAATTATGGTGTGCAAATGGTATATAGTATAATAGATCCATTAAATCGTTGTATTATAGCAATGCGATAGGCCGTGTTTTTCCGTCCATTGGTGTCAACTCAATATTATAAACTTTCTTGGTCTCCCCTGACGCGGTAGCAAATCCAGCGTTTTGGAAAGTGCATTATCACTCATTGATGACTTACAAACCATTTTATATGGTTCAGTTTTCAAAAATTGCATGCAACATATTTTTAATTTTCTTAATCTTTTAAAAATCGCGTTCTCTACAGGCTTAAATGAAATGAAATCCTCTCGTTTCATTTCATTTAGAATGAACTTATGTTTTCAACACTTTTTTATGTCTTCGTAACATTCCTTAGGGACAAACAATAAATTGTTGTTTTCTCAAAGTCATTTCTAATGTTTGGTATTTATAACGAGTTAGACAGACGAAAATATCTGCTGCACTTGGTACCGATTTATGATTTCACTTCTTTCTTAGAGTGAATTTTGTATGCGTTTGTCGATATTTTTTTTACCTTTGTAAGGTTTTTTAGGGGTTAACATAATCAGGAATCTCAAGAAAAGTAGATTGCGAATGCACAGTAAGACTAGCCACTATCAATTTGCATCGCATTGGTAATCTTTCTTACTTGCTTGTTTGTGTTGATATATTATATTAACATTATATATTTAGTGGAATTATTATTATTTAAAACATCATTATATGAGTTAATCGAGCAATATTATATTAATAATAAAACATAAAGCTGTTATTTCATAAAATTTTACTGCATACTGACTTAAGCCACTTTCAAAATAAAAATCTTTATCATTCCATTAACCAGCTAATTCTCGTTTTATAAAATTTTAGTGATTTAAATATATTATTTACAATCAGTTTCAAAATGAAAAGATAATGCAGAATTGTAAATATTAAAATAGCTAGCTTGATTTTTTTGTAAAAGTAGACTTAGGCCTGTTTCAAAATAAACGACTTGTATTCTACAACTAATTCTATTCTTATAACTAATAGGAAAATATGACTGTTTATTAACTAGCTGAAATTAATTGCATTTATTATCTATATGATGTATCTGAAAACATTGTCATATGTGCAATGTTACTTCATGAATAGCACAGTGTATTATATCTTTGTTAATATTTTTATAGTGCTATGGATAAATTATTCAGAAAGCGTTAAAAATCATATCCATTATTACTAAAACATAATTGCGTCCTCCTGATTAAATTGTTACGTACATTTCATAAAATGTTGTTTCAAAACTTTGATTGTTCAAAAAATGCGAAATGAAAATAATAAAAGTTGTTGAATTACGACCCCAACATTAGAAATATTAATTTTCAAAGTTAATACATTAAACAAAAGTAATAGACGATCCAAAATTTTCCTAGAATAATGCGAGCTAGATAAGACGATGGATCACGAAATTTGTTATTCGTTTATATTTTATACTATAGCACATAGTATATCAGCCAATTACTAATCCCAGCCACATTCAAACTAAACGTCTCAAGTATTTAGCAAGTATGAGTTTTTCTTTGAAGTGTGTCTTTTTTATTTTACACACCGAATGAATTTATCGACGCGCAAATCCGTCGTGCATTTAAATCTGGTAATCAAACATACCGTATTGACAACGATGTACATTTAAGAGCACGTGATTACGTAACCCGAGACCACCATGACGGTGCTCTGTTCGCATGTTTGGGCCACAAACAGATGCAGTTTTCCACTTAAGGTCGGGGAAGGACCTTGCCCTCTATAATAGCGCAACGGGAGCAGGACTTAGGGGCGTGATGAGTGCAACCGCGAGAAAGAGAAGAGCGATGTCCACCTAGAGAGATCGCCTAGTTAACATGTGTCAAGAATGACTGGTCCATGGCCCAGATCAGATGCCCTTCCACGATTGTATAAAAACCTGATGCGGACGCATCGTCCACTTGCACTCGAGAATGCCACGGCGTTGCACGAAGGTCCACAAATTTTCTTGATCGCGTCACAAATCATCGTCGGTCTTCTTCTCATAATGGATTGATCGACCACCCTGGCTGAGGAACGAACTGTTCACCTGAAAAGAAGAGTGTTAATGTGCGTAGCCCTATCCTGTTTCCTATTGATCGCCATTGTGACCATTATTGTGATTCTACTGGTGTTTAAACCAATTTACATTTTGGAAATCAGAACAATAGAATGAATTTTATTACGAAAATTTAACTTCGAAGAACTAATAGATTCTCAGGTTAAAAAAATCTGGAGAGCAGCTTATCACCGTCGGATTTGTTATTAATCAGCGAGAAATGTCGAAGATTCTAGGTATAATACTCCTAGCTGTATGTCTAGCGACGTTGACAAATGGCCAAGGCTCGCTATTGGAGATGTCTCAAGAGCTTTGGTCGAAGCTTCTGTCAGGTGGCTTCTCCAAGGCAGGTAGACTAGATCCTCTAAAGGTTCCAGTAATCAAAGTGGATCAGTCGGAAGGGGACACGAGCTACAGGATTATTTTACGAAACGTGGAAATCACTGGCCTGAACGAATCAATGTTGGATAGCATTCACATTGCTAAAGGAAGATTGAAATCGAACTTAAGCGAGTTGGAGGCTGGCTACGTGAGCTACAGCGATCTGAGGGATCTAGACGCGATCAGATATCGATTCCACACTCTGATAAAGGAGCCGAAGCTTCGGAATGAAAGTTTCGAGGCAATAGTCTCGGCTACCAACCAGGAAAGCAAGTTCAAGGCCGCTTCTCCCGAACAGCAAAGCCATTTCGAGAGATTGAGACAGTATGATCCTTTCCTGATGAAAATCCAAGCTGATCAGATGAGGGAGCCGGCTGAATCACGCGAAAACGAACAGAAAACATCGCAGGAGTCGAACTACGGAGGTCTCAACATGGAGGGCGCCAGAGTTGTCTCTAGTCCAGCTTACGCTCGGATGGTTGTCAATTCGAAGTACCCATCGGACGTTCGCATGGTGTACGCTTTGAGTTCTGCAATGAACGCAAGGCACTATCAATCGAGAGAGAACTACGGTCGACCTAAACCAGAATTTAGTACATCGGGCTATCAAGAAAGCAGTCGATTCAGCAACGGACGGGAAAGTTTCAATAGTGGAAGGGATCAAGAACGTTACGAAGACGTTCAAAACCAGAA
>CM052083.1:22548412-22597604 GCA_028453745.1 Agapostemon virescens
TAGAGAGAACTTTGGTGGCAGAAGGGGTCAAGAACGTTACGACGACGTTCAATCCCAGAGTAGAGAGAACTTTGGTGGCAGAAGGGGTCAAGAACGTTACGACGACGTTCAATCCCAGAGTAGAGAGAACTTTGGTGGCATAAGGGGTCAAGAACGTTACGAAGATGTTCAATCCCAGTCTAGAGAGAGTTTTGGTGGCAGAATGGATCAAGAACGTTACGAAGACGTTCAATCCCAGTCTAGAGAGAGTTTTGGCGGCAGAAGAGATCAAGAACGTTACGAAGATGTTCAATCCCAGAGTAGGGAGAGCTTTGGCGGCAGAAGAGTTGCAAACAAGTACGAAGATGTTCAAACAGCAGCTTCTGAGAACTTCGGGAGCAGCGTGAAGGGGCAACCGATACTTCCTGGAGCAGCTACCAGGGCACCGGTGTATCAAGACCGCTTGGAGAAGCAACCTGGTTACATCGACATTGTATATGCTGATGGAAGCAGCAACGGTGGTATAAAACAGTTTGGAAATAGGAGGATCGAGTCGAAACAGGATGCTAGGGTTTACGGAGTTCAAGATATTCCTAAGGTATTACTTCAACGTTCGTTTGCTAATAACATTCGAATAACTATCCAAGCAGGATAGTAAATATACACATATGAATATAAATGTAAATAGTTTAATTGACAAATGTTGGATAGTCGGAAAATTATCGAGAGATTTTTGTCATTTTTTGATTAAACATTTCTTTTATTCGAAATGAATTTTATTCAAGTATATATTGCCATTATTATCTACGACCTTTTGCCATTTTGGGGGTAGAGCCATAATCTCATCGGAGTGGAACTTCTGTGGTTTATCGGCTAAAAACTTGGCTAAGTGATTTTCACAGTCCTTTTTTGCGATAATATACGGTGGACGCATCAAAACTTCCCAACCACGCTCTCTCAATTTTTACCGAGTTATCAAACTTGTGTGTGGCCTGGCGTTGTCATAATGGAACACAACACCTTTTCTGTTAATCAGTTCTGGTCTGTTTTCTTAATCGATTGCTGTAATCTGGTTAACTGTTAACAGTAGAGATTAGAATCAATCATTTGACCAGGCGGTAGCACTTCATGATGGACAATTCTCTTCCAATCCCATCAAACACGCAGCATCACCTTACTTGACGTCAATCCCGGTTTTGCCACCGTTTTTCATGATTTTTCACTGGCCTTTGTCCACGATCCTTTTCGCACATTGTTGTCGCATGTGATCCATTTTTCATCGCCCGTTATCAATCTATTTAAAAATGGTTCAATTTCATTACGTTTGAGCAATGATTCGCAGATGGAAACTCTATCCATCAAATTTTTCTCTTTTAAATTATGAGACACCCGGCCTTCTGCAAATGATCTAAAACGATTGAACGGTGAATGTTTAGTTCTCTAGCAATCTCTTGAACGCTTATACACCGATCTGGCTCAACCAGTTAAATTATTTCATCGACATTTTCAGTGATTGGTCGACCAGAGCGAGGTGCATCTTTAATATTTAAATTTCCAGAACGGAAGCGAGCAAACCATGTTGCATTTAATAAAGCATCTTGACCATAAACACCACAAATTTTTTCCCGCGCTTGTGCAGCGTTTTTGCCTTTTTCGTAGTAAAATTGCAAAACAGCAAATTCTTTCAAAAATTTCACTAATTTTCACACTAACATTACTGTTGACACAATTGACGAAATACAAAACTATCTGCATGAAAATTGTAGACTGAAATGTCATCTCTCAAATGCGCGTCAGTATGACGCAGTCTGATTAGCGTTGCCCGAGATACGACACCAAACAACATCTAGTAACAAAAATCTTTCAATACTTTTGCAACTATCCGCTATAGTACTGTAGGAGGTGTTCGTCGTGTGTATTCGTGTGGTCGACCTTGAATGGTATTTGTTCAGGATGTTCTCGAAAAGAAGAAGATGGTAGGCTACAACTGCAGCGACGGTGAACCTCTAACGAAGAGGAACGACAAGGTGAAGGCAGCCATAGAAGGAAAAAGTTTGAAAGATCTTAGCAGATACGCGAAAAACTATCAAGAACAGCAAGGATTCTTTGAGGAAGGAATGCAATTGGTCTACCACTATGGTGGAATGGACAAAAAATCTGAAGACAGCATGAGCTCTGCAGGATTGCGACACAAACGCGCCCACCAAGAAAACGCGACTGATGTGATTATTATACTTTATCTTTTTTGGCAACGTTAACGCTAAGCATTCTTGCAACATTAATTCTTTGAATCATTTTTAAGGAGGACGTGATGCATGTCATTTTAAAAATCCGGGTACCGAATCTTCGTATTAAGTCTGATTACCAGTTGACAGGTAAGGTAGGAAATGAACTTGTGAGAGGGAACGGACGAGTCAATGGCAACTTCAGTGAGTAATACTCTGAATTTTCTCAATGAACTTTCGAATTTTATTTTGGATGAACATTATAAGACGTTGCAATTGCATTTAGCTGAATTGGTGGGAGACTTCACCATAGAACTGAAGAAGATTAAGGATCAAGATATTCTGATCGTACGAGCAGCCAGGAGTAAATTGAAGACAAAGGAGCAGAACGTTGATTTTCAGGGAATGGACGAAAAAGGTCCGGTGAAGTCGATTCTCAGCCATGGTAAGTCTATTTCGTTTTTTACCGTGTCGCAAAATTACACTAAAAGTTCGAGGAACCCGGAAGACTCTCTTTAATTAATACGAAAGTTATGCTACAAAAACGAATCACGAAAGACTATCGATTGTTTGTCTGCGCAAGGCAATTGGCGCTGCGTTTACTATCATTTCGCAAAAAGCCTGAACACGAGTAAGCAATCGCGCAGAACTTTTTACTTATATCGACAAGCGGGAAACGTATTGGTTGTTCGTGTCGTAAAAGATACATTCGGTGAGTCAGTGTCTACAGCTCGAATGCGAATAAGCGACAATACAGCCGGTTCGAAGCATTATGTAAAACTCTTTCGTCTGTTTTTGTTGCGTCATTGTAGTGGTGTTCTTCCGTAATTAGCAAACGGCACAGGAAAACGACGGAAAAGAGGAATTCTGCTTAAGGAAAGCATTGGAAGTCGATCAGAAAGTTTCTATCACTCGAATGGATCAATGATTCCGATGATTCGTTTACATGTAAACGGTATGACTTAAATAGAGGAAACATTTTTATTTCATCTGGAAATAAAATCTGGATGAACATTAATGAAATGTATTTAATCAATGCGCAACAGTAACGTGCGTGTTCATGTACGAATTCAATACAAACAAAGTTGCTTTTCATAAAACACACAGTATTATCCAAAGATAAAAATACTGAATGAATTGCAAATCAACTTATCGATTCGACGTCGTCTATTAGCTTGATTTAAATTCTTCGATATCTCTTTTTCAAATCACCGTATATATGTCTTTAAACAGTCGAAACATCGCATCGCACAATTACATAAAGTATAGAGAGAGCCTGACGGATTAAAAATTACTTTCATTCGGCGTTCAAACCCGATCGAAGTCTCATTTTCCCGTTAGCGACGCTGTGTCTCTTCGTGCATTGAAATCTCCGATAGCGCGACCAATTGTCGAATATAAACTACGGAACTCGTCTCACACCATTAATAGCGTTTTTTTTCGAAAGCGTTGTCCATTCTGTTATGCATTAACACAAGATTTACGGATGTTGATTATGTACCTATTTTTAAATAGTTCCAAATCAATTTAAATGGAAAATTTATTATTAGAAAAATTCATTGAAAACATTTTTTACGTATAAACTGTTTTCTAAACACAAAAGTTCCTACATCTATTTCTATTACATGATTCTTCCGTGCGTCAGTAGTACGAATTTTTGTCAATGGAAAGGATGTGTTCTCGACATCTTTTCTATAGTTACTTCTTAGCTCTTTAGCCAATTGGATATAAAATCTTTTCTTGAAATATTTACATGAGTGGCAAGCTATAAATTTCATGTGTTCTGCGATTAACTGTTAAATCATTTTATGAGTCAAATTGACTCACAACTGTAAAAATAGGTATACCAAATTCAATAATATGAAATGCAGGGGACTGCGGGGGAGAGAAATCAACATGTACATATATTTCATTACGTTACTAAAAATCAACATATATTTAAAAAAAAAAATATTTAAGTTTTATATATATATAGTAAATTTTTAATTAATCAAATTTGATCAGTCCGTAAATCTAGTGTTAAATGTCGCGCATTCCGAATATCCACAAACATACCCATGTTCTGATGTAAAAAGTTCAGCAAATCTTCCGAAAATATTCCCAAACATCGGTGAATAAACGACCTCGAAAACCAAAACTCCCTTTTGTATCGAATATTCTTAATCAATTGTTTCATTCCTAGTCTGCAATTATAACAATTTAAATTCTAAAAGTTATCGTGTAAGAATTAAAATTTTTTTACTCAAGATTTTTACACGTTTTTTTTTACTTCGCATAAGAACAAAATTTTTGTTATCATCAGTAATCATTATTGATGGTAAAACTTTTCTTTTGGTTACGAATTACCAATATCGATGGTGAGAATTTCGTTCTGGTTATTAATAAACCAACTTATTTTTTTCTAACAACATCATTAGTTGAGTTTATACATTTTTCAAATAAAACCACTAATATCCGAATTACTAAACCGCTTGGCAGTATTAACGTATTTTGCAGTGTAACGTGTAAAGTCGCTTTTTAAATTAATTTGTGCAAGTACTAATTATTGCTAATACTATTAAAATAATAAAATAATCAAATATAACCAAAACGTAATTCCTGTCATTGATATTGGTTACTTGTAATCGACATTGGTTATTCGTATCAGAAAACGAATTCCGTCATCGATTGCAATAATTTTTTGCACTCGAATGGCGCCTCTAAGGCGACACTAAAACTTGCCATACTATTATTTAAACAACTTTTACGTCGCTAGATTTGCAGTTGTGAAATCGATAAGAATGTTGATGGTTTAAATACGAGTCGTAGTAATTAATTTTATATGAACGAAAGGAAATTAACTATCTACAATGGAGCTATTATAGATAAAAATATTGTTTCGATTTTAGAGTAGAATTGCTTCGAGTGCAAAGGGTTAATGATTAATGAGAATGAAATTGCTTGTGAAGAAAATAGATACATTTTTTGTAGAATCTTTTTAATAACAACTTTCTTTCGTTCAAATAAAATTAAATTTTTTGTTACCAATCTCTTTTGAAAAAATTTTCAGAATATTTGTTATATTTAATCTACTGTTACTATTACTACTACTGGTAAAAGATCTTCAAAATCATTCTTATGATTAATCTATTGTTACTGTTACTAGTCAAAAATGTTAAAAATCATTGTCATTATTAATCTACTGTTACTGCTACTAGTTATATATAATATACTGAATTTTACTAAAATATACCAGATTATATTAGAATATTGTATAATATTCTAGGATATGCTACAATAAAGTATAATATTCTAAGATATACTACAATAAAGTATAATGTTCTGGGATATACTGGAATAAAATATAATTTTCTAGGATATACTAGAATAAACCAGAATATACAGGAATACTCTAGAATACTACAAGTATACCAGAATACATAAGCATAGAATAGAATATTTCAGAGTAAATTAGAAGTACAATGTAATATTGTAAAATATATTAGAACATACCAGAATGTATTAGATTAAACTTTGATTTGCTTGAAATATTCCAGACTATACAAGAATAAAGTATAATATTCTAGTATATACTAGAATAAACCAGAATATACTAGAATATTCTAGAATATTAAAGTATACTAGAACACGCTAGGATGAACTAAATTATTGATACTACTTTATTTTGCAACTAGCTATGCGTGAAATCTTCAATAAAAGAAATGCCAGATATTCGTTAACACTAGAACTACCAAACCAGTCATTTTGACTGATCCCAAACTTTTGCTTTTGCAATTGATGAAGTTATAAAAATATTTTCATCAGAAATTTTCGGATGTATTTCTTTAATGACGTTATTATTATTACAAAACAATGTATATCGTTGGATTTATTGTTCGGTAGTTCTAGTGTTAAACTATCCAAAATCAAAACTACGAAAGCTTTCTCATATAGTCATAGGAATTTGAGTTCCTTCTTTTACGCGGTAGTCGAAAGAAAAGTGATGCGAAGTCAGGTCGATTCGGGTAGTATGGTTTCCACATGAAGTATTTAGCATTTCATGCGTTACGATCGAACATATTCCGCGCAAACAGGAAACAAAGGAGGAAAGTAAAAGTGGCCGGGCCACCGGGTGTATCGACATCGATCGATGATTGCGAACGAAGTAAAAGTGTCCACTTTCTGCAGCATTCCATTACACCCCCACGGTCCTGATAATAATTCGCTTAATAGCATATTCACGTTGGCTTTCGTCCGTAGGTCTGATGGCCGCAGAAGCAGTCGCCGCCATGCTCGCCGATGATCTAGCAACGAAAGCGCTCAATGAAAAATCGGCTGACGCGATGATTTACAGAATGTACAAAAACATACCGGTTAATTGATGCAGAAATTAGACGGGAATTGACAATGCAACTGGACCTTTCTTTTTTGTCGAAGAACGATTTACTTTTTGAAAACAGTAACATAATTCTTGAAATAATTGGAGACTTCACTGATCATTTCAGCTAAAACATATCAGTATTCGATGTTATGATTTTCTTAATAACTTCACTAAGTCATATTCATAGTCATCATAAATATATCATTTATTTCTGTATTCGATAAATTTAATACTCTAATTATTTTAATTAATATGTATCTGTTAATACTTTAACCAATAACCACTTGTTATCCATTTATTCGCATAATTATTTACGAGAGAAAACTATATAAACCACCGAAGAGTCGTTAACCAGTCAATTCATTTGTTAATTTAAATAATGTAGTTAGCGTTAAATATACATATTTATTACAATCGCACATGTTCTACAATATAAGCGCGGGCAATCCTATTTAACCTATGTACTCTGTTTAGAAGCGTTTAAGCCATAAAGCCGCATTTATATCTTTTAGTACTCATCGAGCAAGACAACATCTAAATGCTCATCGAGCATTTAGAAGTTGCGAATCGTATCCTCGGCTCGAGAATCGATGCACGCGTCGGTTTGTGTTGTTCCGATTACTTACAGAGGTATATGTAAGTATATATTCGAATTAGAAACAAGTTTCCACTCGTTACGTGTAGTTTATACCACACGCGTCACCATTTGTAAAACCAGTTGGGATCCGTCAGATTTTACATAATCGCATTTGGAAAATTCAACGAGTTGTACCATTAACGACAGTGTTAGGTGATAGGGAAAGTAGTTAGTGTATCAGATGCGGACGAATTCAGCAGATCTAGGAGCCTGGATTGAACTATTACTGTAAATTTGTTTAGTGTTTCAATACAATAATATTCAATTTAATCATATTATGTAATACTACAATCGTAGGTGCTCTTCATTTAATAATAAACGTTGACTTACTCATAATTGTAATTTAAATACATAATATATTCTACAATGATACATATTTTATATTTTATTAATAATATTAATAAATGTTAATATACAATATATATATATATATATATTTCTTTTTTTATCAATAATATTATATTTATTATTAATAATACGGACGTAATCGATGTATCGATAAATTAACCCATTGAATAAAAGGATGCAAGTGCACACTGAAATACTAAACGAACTAATTTTTTGTGAACCGTGCCTCACAGTAAACAAACCATTTTCTGCCTGAGACTTTCCATAAAACCATATCGCGTGAGTCACGATGTCGATGACCTAAATGCGGCCAGCAAAACATTGCAAAACAATCCGAACACGACGACCAAATTATTCTTATCAAGTTTTCCGCTGAAAAGTCGGTCTTTAACAGGCGTTCAGAGAAGCTGTGCAGTTACGTGTACACGAAAATTACTTTTTATTATCCTCTTTAAAAATCTCGCGACTCCACAGGAAACGGCGACCAGAATTTTCGCGAAGGACACAAAAGCTATTACAGACAATCACAAATAAATTGCGACGTAAAGATCGTTATTTTAAGACAATGGCAATCGAGTCACTGACTGCTCGGTGGGAAAATATCGCCGCCGTCGCGAGCAAACGGCATGTTCAAAACGATCGAATAAAATGTTATCTAATGCACAAAAATCACTGGTCTAATTATCTTTAATTATTCGCCGAGTATAATGTTCTTCCGAGTAAACTTGCTTTTTTGCTTCATACGAATAACGTAATTATACTTCTGAGAAGCCAGTGAGCATACGTACACGCATGGTACGCCTTTCGATTAAAGGTCTGCAAATTTCTACGTCACTATACTCCTTTCTACGAATAATTATAATCAACAAAGGACTAAAAAATGACTAGTTTGAATTACTGCATAAAAATTATACGTACGTATCTATTTAGATTTTTAGCTGTTCGTATTATAGTTAGATAATGAAATTTATTCATTGACAGCAAAAATTAATAACTGCAATTTAAACGTACGAGATGGAATAAGAGAGTTTCAGAGCTTCGTTGCATCTACTAGATCTACTATGTACATAAGATAATCTGTTCCTAAACGCTGGAACTATCAAACAAGTCGAATCAAATTGTACGAATATTTCTATGAAAATTTTGACATCACTATTGTAGGAAATCTTAATAAATGCAATAATATTGTTGTTAGAAAGCAACGTTTATTAGTACGACTGAGTGCTCGATACTACTAGTGATAGGAATAATGTAATAATATAATGGTCATATGGAATGGACGAGTATATACCATAATATACTAGAAGATACCACAATATACCTAATTATAAAAGAATATACTAGAATTTACGACAATATACCTGATTATAAAAGAATATACTAGAATATATCTAAATATAGAGAATATACTAGAATCTACCAGAATATACCATAACATGCCACAATATACTAGAATACACTCAAATGTACGAGAATGTACCATAATATAATAATATTATGTAATATATAATAATATTCAATTATAATAATATTATGGACTTAATTGTCATGATAATATATGTTTATTACTGAATGCCCATGAAATAGATATTGGAATGATTGTTTATAAGTATGATAGTTTATTATTGTATTTACAACTGTACGCTTACGACGAGACGATATTCTTACGTAACAACCATAACGCGTGTATATATATACACGCTTGCGGCGATAAAAAAATCTCGCCACTGAGAAACGCTCTTCATATAACGAAACAAGCTACTTAAGAAGTTAAAGGAGAAAGAAATTTTTGTTTGGCTCCGGTTCGCTGTAATCGACGCAGTCCATTTTTATTTTGCAGAAAAATTGGGAGCCTAATTATTAGATTCAGTAGTTCTAGGGTTAAGATATTAGAGGGACAGGAAATTAACCCTTTTAGTGCCGAACGAAAGTATTATACCTATGCGAAAAATGCCGGACCAAAGTAACGAATTTACTAAGATTTGGGATCCCATGGCACTGGCCCCAGAATCTTCATACAACGAACCTTATTTGCTAACAAATTAAACCCAAAAACAATTTTTTAAATTCTTTTGCAATAAAATTAAACCATTTATAACGTTTTATAAATGTATTTTATGATAAAGTTCGCTTGCAATGCGATTAGTAAGGCACCATCGGATACGCAAAATACGCAACATTTGCGAAAAGTGCCAACGACGATATATCTAGAAGGGTTAATGTCGTTTTTTTACATTTTTTCGTGTACTTTGAAATACACGAAGAGCTGACAAATGACAAACAAATATCGACATGCGCAGAAATATTAATTTTCGGTCCCCCTAATAGTAACTTCTAATTCCCGAAGATCGTACAAATGATGTCGGACGTTGTAGCTCACTAAACAAGTATTACACCGAAAGAAAGGTAACGTCGAAGCTACACGAAATCACTCAGAGGTCTCATATTCGTTGAACGAACGCTATCACCGCGCGCCGTTGATTGAACTTCGGCCAGAAACTTTTACTTCGTCTCTGACATAATAGCTAATTAAAAATGCAGAAGCGTGCGGGTGCGATAAAGACAGGCGTGTCGGTCAAATTTAACTATTAATCTTGATTCGTTGAAAGTGTTTATCCTCGAATTTATCCCGATTGCTTGGACTACGTCGAGGTATAGACATCGTCGGATAGGAAAACTTTGAGGAAGGATGAAATCCTGACCTACGGTTCGATAGTTCCGCGCAACGGGGTCGAATTATGGTCGATGGGTATCTGTTGAGAATGTATGGTAGCAAGTGGTGGGCTGGCTACGGCCCTGACTGAGTTAAAAGGAGGCATTCTACCGTGATAAATTCACCATCTAGTGGATAGTGGGGAGATATACACGCGGAGAAAGTGGTCTTAGTTTATATATACCCAGCGAGGAGGGCCATCGCACGCATTTTCAATATTCCCCTCAGTAATTGCAATATTACGTTTACGCGGCTCTTCAAACACCAACAAGATGGCGATTATCATCGGGCTGTTTCTAATCGCTGCCTGGATCAACACCGCCGCTGCCGAACTTCGTAAGTACGCATCTACGTTTCGATCCCCATAACGTGTTGCATGCTACCTGAATGTTTTATTTTCGTTTCTTCGAGGCACACATGCACAGCCTGTGCGCGCGAAAGATATTATCACGCTCCGATTATTTATTAAACGTTTTATTCGCACAACTGTAGAGTCGATAACCTATTATATTAGCACTTTACCGACCGGAAGCCTATTAATAGGACTTTCGATGATTGCACTTAACAGAATGAAACTTAGAAAACTACTTTTACATTGTAGTTTGTAACGAAATTATTAGATAACGTTACCGAAGATGCCTTGAGGATTCTCAATAAAAATTCCTGTCAGCGTTGAAAGATCGGTTGAAAAGTTTTCAATCATGGATTGTGGACATTAAAAAATTCTGAAACAATCGCCGGTTGGTAAAGTGTTAGGGAGACCGGAAAGTAATGTCGCTTTTTTTACATTTTTTGGCACGACTTTGAAGTACACAGTAACGGTATTACTTTCCGGCCCCCCTAATAAATATGTCTTTTTGAAATATTTGGTAAATTAGGTTTATCCTTATCAACCCGTTATACGCGAGGACTTTTTAAACTGTTACAACAGTTTCCTTTGAAAAACTAAACTATGCGGCAATATCTGAGATATCGGGGAAGAAGGAAAACGATACACCGATGCTTTGTTATTAGAGAAATTGAATAATTTGTTTGTAACTTTAAGGTACAAGGATAGATGAACTTAAATTCACATTGATGTTATCGATGTAAATGCAAGTAACGTTGACGGAGCGTTATATGGAAGAGCATAATGTTGAAGCTGATATAAACAATTTCAAGAATGTCACGCCCGAAAGAATTTTTATATTAGCGAGACAATTATATTTACTTATTAATCTGACATATCAGACTCCACTTGGTGGGACAAAAATGGTACAAGGACACCGCTGAACGCGAGCAACAAAATGCGCTAAAGTGAAATTAACCTGTTAACTGTCACCACAATTGTATGCAGGTGACACAATCTACTCTCTAGACGTACATGTTACATCAAACTAATGATGTTTCATTAGAATCTATACGACACGAAAGGAGATGGACAAAAATTTCTCGCTACAATATATTTTGAATCGTTAAATATTTTTTCATTGTATAAATTGAATAAATTCTATAGTGGCGGGTTCAGTGGTCACAGTTCTAAATTCGATGCAACTTCGACATTCTTGAAACGACGACGATTGATACACGTGGATAATTCTCACAAATTAAACAAGTAATACAAAATATGATACATGTAATTTATTTATAATTAGGGTTCGATATTGGAATTTATTGCATGTGGTACCATTTTAAATAAGTTTTCATATTATAAGTTGCAATGAGAATATATATACAGGGTGTTTGGGAAATTGTAGTACAACCGGCAAGGGAATGATTCCTCATGTAAAATCTAGTCGAAATTGAGGAATATAGTTTTTTTCATACGGGGCTTCATTTTCGAGAAAATCAAATTTGAAAATTCGTTAGGTACGCGTGTACTTGGACAGTCTTCCCGTAATTTCCAATGCTGCTTGCATCTCTAAACAGTATCGTTTAGAATATGGTGTGACTTTAATTAATAATTAACCGTAAATTTCAATAATTGACTTTTCTAGCAATTTACAAATGTTGAAAATGTCTTCCTTGCTGTTGTAGAGAAATTCTTGCTCAACGAATTAATTAATTAATGCACGCGTACATAACGAATTTTCAAACTAGATTTTCTCGAAACTGAACCTCTGTATGAAAAAACTTTATTCTATATTTTCTACTCGATGTCGTGCGAGGAATCATCCCCTTGTCGACTGTACCACGATTTCGTAAACACCCTGTATATATAATCAGAGATTAAAATATTTGGTTTGAATAGAATTAATGAAATTTTAAAAGATTTTCTATAACAGAAATACAGGTGCATTTTCAATTAGTACGAAAAATGTTGTTAAACATTCTAACATGTACCAAATCTTACTTAAAGAGTAATATTATTAACAGCATGTAGTGATTATTGTCGTTAAATTCTAAATTATTATATTCAATACGTTATTTGTTTATATTATGTATGAAAATAATTAGCAATTCAAAGCTCGGAGAATTTTATTTATTAGAAACGTTGTATTTACAAAGTAATATCTGCTCTTTTGCATCTTCATTACATTGTCGTTGGTTAGTCGAACGTATGTTGCGTTCGGTGACGATACATTTCAGTTTAGATTGATTAATAACCAATTTTTAGCATATAACAATGTGGGACATACAAAAGCAAAGTAACTAGAAAATTCTGTACTTATGATTTCAAACCCAGAACAAATAAATTTAAGATCTGTAGTAAACTACTTTCGGGAAACTTTTTAATTAATTTAAGACAACACTTCCAAAGTATTCGTAACGTTATATATGAAAAATAAATGAACAAATGAACAAACGAACGAACGAATGGCATTGAAAGCGAAGATGAACCTCTAAAGAAAATGAAAAAAATACAAATAGGAATTAATGAAGATATATCATGTGAATCCTATTATCAAAGAATGCAATTCGGATCATTTTGCAGAAATAATTTTTAAAGGAGTCTAAAGTCTTTTTAATTTATAAATAGTATTATATAAAATATTATTAAATAGATCTAGCATATCATGATTCGGTGTTTTGTTTATTTTGTAGGGACACTTTAAATTAACACTTTAAAATAATACGTTTCGTTGGAAATTTTAATAAACAGATTTCAAAGTATCTGCTTCACGAGAATATTTTCTGAAAAAGTTCCGAAAAGTAACGATTCTTTTTGTAAAACTTCCACAGAGACAGATATTTTGTTGAACGAAACGTACAAGTTCGAATTGATTTAAAATGTCTCCTCTCCTAAAATGACTCTGAGCCATTTTCACTCGTCAAAGTTTGATATAATTAAAAATTAATTGAAGGCCGTCCTAATAATAATAAGGCCGCCCTAAATAATAGTAATGTTCTCTAAAAGTATTTTTTAAACTGTATTTCATATTGATTAATGTTAAGGAATTGTTTGCTTTTACATTAATAAGAATACAATAAGACATTATAAATACACATATATTTTTTATTTACGTATTATTATGCGTAATTTTAAACAGCTGTTTCAAATAAATATTTCTACCAATACTTTAATTTCATGCATGAACAAAATTTATCTTACAGGCTAGGTGTAGATATTTTTTGACATTCATAATTATATTTTTGTATTGTAAATTGCAATTCAGAACCTGGAAACGTCGATTGAAATATCTCATATATCCCACTAAAAAATATTATTTCAAATACTGTAATATATATTTAATACATCGAATAAAATATTAATTGTAACAAATGTATATTCTCAAATACGTTTATGTATATGTGAAACTGTCAAATAAATTAGAACTTAAAATATGACCTTATATCAAGAAACTATCTCAATGACTACTTTGACTACTTTTTATTCGAATTTTGACTTTATAACAAATCAAAATTTCATTTTCAAGTACCTACAATAGGATTTTATAATTGCTAAAAAATTACAAATACCAAACAAAGGTGGAAACAATTGATTTTGTTATCACCAAGGGCCGATAAAGGGCCGATCGTTTCAAAAAGATATAATCGTTAGAAGATATGCCGCTTCTATAACTATTATTTTTTAGTTTTGCATTTCTACAATATTTCGAATTTACGGATTTACGTTTAGATCAGTGGTTACGTATGCAAGTGATCAAAATGATTGACACATTCTGTATGAAATGATACTAATAAAATTGAAATAGTTTTTTTATAATATATAACATGATCTTACCATATTAACCCTTTTCCCAACGATTTATTTTATGGTTGCCATGATTAGAATTTCTTTGCAGTTAATAATTTGCTAAAAGAAGAAGAAAGTTTATGATTATTGTATGCCTATATGTTCTCCACTAGGTGTGCGTTAATAACAATTAAATAGAATATTATTTCAATTTCAGACAAATGAATAATATATACATATTTATAAGACTCTGTTCAAAATCTACATCATGAGTCTGACACGATATGTTGAGAAAAAGGCTACTAAAAAAAAACACAATTACGTAAGTGGTGAAAATTATTGACACCCTCTGTATAAAGTAATAATAAAAACAGATAAAATTGTTCTATTCTGTAGTTTTCAACACGTTGTTACTATATTAATAAGAATTGTACATTTAAATCTGGAGTTGAAAATAGTTACGATATCGATTTCGATTGTTAAAAAAGTTATGGTGGACTAGTACGTCCATATCTAGGCTAGTACGCCTATATCGGTTTAACACTAAGTTTACGAGATACATCAAAATGGCGTATTCTAATATTTTTAGGTTATGATTATTGAAATTGTGAAGGTATACCTATCAGAAAAGCATAATACTCAGATTTGTTCGACTATGTTTATTGTTTGTTTTATTGATGTATATTGCTTTGTAATAATGACAAAATTGCATCCATTCAGTTCTCATACAATTTGTATCGTAATGTCTGCTTCAATGAAGAAATTCATTAGAAACTGTCTGGTGAAAATGTTTTTATAACTTCAGTAATTTTGCACGAAAAAATCAGTCTGTATCGTTCTAATATAGCAAGGGATTAAGTTTAAAATGCCTGCTGTTTGATCACGTCATTGAAATGCTTTATATCATTTACATGCATATTGTGCAAACGTAAAGCTATAAATTCGGAATATAACCCAGAAACACAGAACCGAAAAATAACAGTTATAAAAATGAAACGAAAATGAAATTTTTTCGTTTCGCCGTAACTATTTCAGTCAAGAACCATCATGGATTATCGCTGATTTTTTCCAAAGACGGTTTCTCTCATGCGAAGCTAATTATAGAAGTTATATTGAAGTCGTAATCCATCATTGTATCCTCGTACTCGGTGTCGCTGGGACGTCATCGAGCAAACGTTGCTCTCTTTCTATCGGTCGTTTAGAAATTCGGGTCAACCGAGTGAGGTCTCCTTTCACGGCGTCTGATAATCGATCGGTGCACGAGATCCTGAGATTCCTGCTCGTTTCTAGCTACCGGCGATCTATCGATCACCTGCGCGGCGACGGCCGAGGGAAGAGGGAATCCCGATCCTTTCTCGCCACGTGGGTTTCCTTTGGATCTACGGAGCGTCTCCCGGATCGCGGGAATTCGCCTTTATGGTCGATGAAAAAGCCCGTTGTCGGCCCGGAGCTGTTCGACTCGTAATTTCACTTTCTACAAGCGTGTGTATACACTTTCGATTTTAGGCTTGGCGTCGAATGCCCGGCAAAAACGCGCTCACCGTGACTTCTTGCTTCTTAGTCAGCGACTAGATGTCCGCTGCCGTTCAGTCACCTGCCATTTCAACATAGTACATTGACTTTTACCTTTTGCTGCCTCGGGAAGAATGTAGATTTCGCGCTAACGAGACGCGCAACGCTTCACAACGAATCAGCGAACCTCCGTTTCCTTTAACTTCCTGGCAACGTGCACTAACGCGGTAAGGATCGATCGTATAGCTGCCAGAATCGCCAGATGCATACGAGTCGGCTTTCGGTATACCTCGGAAGACCGCCTTCGCTCGACCTTGACTGTCAATGAAAATAATTAATTCTTAAACATTTTTATAATTACACTATATAGGAAATTAGAGAATAAAATATAGAATAAGAATTTTTTATATAAGGTTTTTATTTAAGTAAATCAATTTCTAATACTTGCCCTGTACGAATACATTTAACTACAGTTAGTCACAAAGATATTGGGACATCGATATAATCTTGCATTATGTACTTTATATTTTGAATAAATGCATTGGATGTAAACATATTAACATCCGCACAAAGTTTAATATCATTGCCATGCATATAGATAAAATTATTTTGTTATTTTTTCGTGATGGAAGAATGTGTTCATCCGGACAAAGGAATTTTTCTCAACTTGAAATAGTTCGAGAAGAATGTTTTTGCTTTTAGCAATGTTCTCTTTAATATTGGTATACACTATAATCTCGTTCAGATTTACACACACCAGGCCATAAGTTCTGGGACACTCGGATATATCAGATAAAAAATATATTTAAGCTTTAAATATTTAAAAAAGAAAAAGTTTATTTACTGAATATTTAATCATCCTGAAGGAAGTAAATGGATAATATTTAAAATTCTTATTGTCAAGTAATGTAAAAATATTAAAATTTTCTCAACCTTTTACATGTCAGGAGATTTCAATTCCAACAGCATTTTTCCACCTAGAATAATTCAATGGTTCGGTTTTTTTCGTTCATATTTAAGTTTATTACTATTACCGTTAATAATCGCCTGAGCTAATGTTGACATTCTTGCCATAGGTTTCTTTTTTTATTATTTCGGTTTGAATTTGTTCTCAACTTAATTTTAATTTAATTCATACCTTTTGGACATTTGATTCGCACTTTTCTATGTAATCGTTCCCATAATTTTTCTATAGGGTTCAGATCTGACGACTCCGGTATTCACTTCGTCGTTTTTATTTCCCCTTTGTCTCCTAATTGTTTTATATAGTTTTTACATACTTTCGCACAATGTTTAAGATCATTGCCATGCATGTAAACAAAATTGTTTTGTTACCTCTTCCTAATGGAAGAGTGTGCTGTAGATAATCCTGCAGGATAATCAAATATTGTGCTTTTCGCATTATTCCTTCCACTTTTACTATATTCTCGACACTATTAGCTTCAAAGCAATCTCCAAAACGAACATCGATCCATCTCTCTCCTTAACTGTAGGCACAACTGAATTTGCAGAATATTTTTCACTGGATTTTCGATGAACAAAAGGTATACTGTTTGTTGCCAAAAACCTCAAACTTAATCTCATCCGAACAAAGGACTTTTTCTCAACTTGAAATAGTTCAGGAAAAATGTTTTTGCTTTTAGTAATGTTCTCTTTACCAAAATAAGACCAATAATATCTTTTCGTATTTCTAGTGCAGACATTCGTCTGTTTCATTTGCTCAAGTTTCCAATGCGTCGATCTTCTGAATTAGTAGTTTGTAGGGGCTTGTTAGATCTTATCTTTGAAGAAAAGTTCTCAGTGACATTAAACATGGCCATTGTTTTGTACTGTTATGCCGTGAAGATGGAAAGGATGGGATTCTCTCGAGAAATAATCCTTTTCCTTCTTGATAACTTGAAGAATATTAGGTGTTGAGGCGTCCGTCCCGCAGTTCGGGGAGTCGGTCGCTCAAGTACAATGCTTTGTAAGAGCACGTACTAGCTCCAGCGCAAATTAATGGGAAGGAGCTTTATATTGTTGAAATGAGACCCGACCAACTTGTACTTTTGGGTGGAAGTTTATTTCTGCGTATTCGTGTACGTACAAGCGTCAGCGTGAGCCGACCGATCGGATCTGATGTATGTCGATACAGGCACTGCTTATATACAAGTTTGGTGACCAAGTGTCGGCCAATGGTGTTTCGCTATTTTTGCCCTTTGTTTGGCGCGTCGGGGGTAGTGGGAGCGCGGGTTTTCTCGGCCGGCGGTGACGTAGGCCCGGCCGGGTGTCGGCAGGTAGAAATTGTAGGTGTACTTGCACCGTTTAAAGCTACGTTAAAATAAGCTACAGTGAGTAACGAAAGTATTCGAACGGAAAGGATTCGGACGGATGAAAAGTTTGACGTTGAAAAAACATAAGTCATATTACGAATTACAAAATACTTTTATTTCTGTAATAACACATAAGTGTCATGATTATACATGTTAAATTTGAAGTGTCTCTGATAACGTAAACAATACTTATAAAATGTTTCTTGGTAACGGCATCTAAATGAACGCCACAAAAGTATTCGAACGACTAAATTAATAGTACATATTTTAAACAACTATAGTGTTTTAATATTTTGTCGGACCACCGTGAGCACTTATTATGGCTTGCAACCGTCGTTGCATGCTATCAACCAAATTTTTTATATTGTTCCAGACGTCCCAAATTCTGGTCTTTAATGCTTCCTTCGAATTAATACTATGTTTACTAAGTTGTTTGCCAATTTCTGCCCATAAGTGTTCTATGGGGTTAATGTCCGGACTTTGTGGGGATGTTTCTAAAACGTGGGGTACGTTGTATATGATCCATTCTTTAACAATACGTGCGGTATGTTTTGGATCATTGTCCTGCTGAAAATGAAAATTTTCTACTACCCCTAATTTTTCCGCACTTTGCTTCAAATTGTCTTTCAATATTTGCATATATTTATATTTATCTAATATTCCGTCGATAATGACGAGGTTTCCAACACCACTGGCCCCCATACATCCCCACACCATTATCGACCCACCCCCATGTTTCACGGTTGGTCGTAGATTTTTAAGATCCATCTCTCTATTTGCTTTTCTCCAAATTTTATGACATCCATCTGAGCCAAATATGCTCATTTGCTCTCGTCCGAAAAAATTACGTGTTTCCAAAAGTCCTTATCCTTGTTGACATAATTTTTAGCGAAACTTAATCTCTTCTGTTTATTGACTTTGCTAATAAATGGTTTCTTTCGAGGAATACGACCATGAAAATCATTTTTACGGAGAATTCTTCGACAAAGTTCAGGATGAACATGTTTTCTGAAGCTATCAGCAACTTGTATAGCAAGTTTTGGTGCAGAAATTGTTGGGTCCTTTTTTATTTCACGCACAATTATATTCTCTTCCCTCTTCGTTAATTTCCTAGGCCGGCCAGAACGGACTTCGTCCTGAAGGATTCCAGTGGTTTTTAACTTTTTTACTATGTAATAAATGGTAGATTTACTTTTCCCTAACAATTGTGCTATTTCGCCATAGCTCTTGCCTTCATTATGCCACTTAATTATCAATTTTCTATCAGTGATGCTTATCTCCTATTTTTTTCGGTACATTATTAATATGAATTTTACAATCTTATTAACACTTGCAGCACTGAACAAGGGAAGTGTGTAACACCAATTGAGAAAGCCAATCTTTACTGTTTGTCAAATTCAAGGATTGTTTTGTACTACAAGTTTCGTCGTTCGAATACTTTCGTGACATCTGTTTACTCGACGTTACCAAGAAATCTTTCATAAGTAATGTTTACGTTGTCGGACACACTTCAAATTTAACATGTATAGTTATGACACTTATATATTACTATAGGAACAAGAGTATTTTGTAATTCGCAATATCACTTACATTTTTTAAGCGTCAAACTTTTCATTTCAGAGCGTTCGAATACTTTCGTGATTCACTGTACGTTAAAATCTGCTACGCGAGCTTCAACATTAGGTAATCCACACAACAACAGAATTTTCAGTAGAAATCGCGTTTACAAGAATTATGCGTCCTTACTCGGCTACTGTTAACTCGGAAGTGAACCCCGTTCAATGAACGAGTTCCTTTTATAGGTTCTTTGCACGGACCTTTGACCTGTCTCAAATGTGTCACCGAACTATTCGAATGACCATCCCTAGATTATCCCTAGTCCAGCAAAACACCGAGTCAACTTTTGGCAAAAGGACGAAGATAGTCTTATCGAATGACGCGACATAACAGTACACCGTGGACATTGGAATTCTTATTTTTGTTGCAATTTACGGAATAGCTTTCCGAGGTTGAAACAAGAATAGAAGTGTGTTTTTATTTCGATAACTCTCTTCTAGAACTCGTAATTATGACTGTTAACGCCGACCAGCAACCTCAAACTAAAGTCATGAGACCGCTAGTTATCCAACACACTAATGTTTATCAACATTCAGCGGTTAATGCACATCCAAATGTAAACAGAAATTCAATACGCATTGACATAAACATATCAAAGAGATTACGTCGTGAAGGACGGTTAAACTAAACACGAAGTTGTCCAAAACTTGAGCGCTTCGTATTAGAAATATTGAAGAGTCGGAAAGTATAGAGAGATTTTTGTCATTTTTTTATTAAATGTTTCTTTTATTCAAAATGAATTTTATTCAAGTATATATTGGCTATTATTATCTGCGACCTTTTGCCATTTTTGGGGTAGAGCCATAATCCCATAGGAATAGTACTTCTGTGGTTTATCGGCTAAAAATTTGGCCAAGTGATTTTCACAGTCCTTTTTTTAATCCAACTTTTTACCGTCAAAGTAGTTTTGCAGAGATCAAAACAAACGATGATCCGATGGTGCAAAGTCTGGGCTATACGGTGGATGCATCAAAACTTCCAAAACCAAGCTCTCTTTCATTACGATTCGCAGATGGAAACTCTATCGATCAAATTTTTTTCTTTTAAATTATGAGACACCCAAACATCGAGCTTCTTTTTGTTTCCGACCTTCTGCAAATGATCCAAAATAGTTGAACGGTGAATATTTAGTTTCCTAGCAATCTCATGACTGCTTATATGCAGATCTTGCTAAACCATTTGCATTATTTCGTCGACTTTTTCAGTAGTCGGTCGACCAGAGCAAGGTGCATCTTTAATATCGAGATTTCCAGAACGGAAGCGAGCAAACCATCTACATGCTATTGCATTTGATAAAGCATCTTGACCGTAAACACCACAAACTTTTTCCCGGGCTTCTGAAGCATCTTTGTCTTTTCCATAGTGAAATTGCAAGACAATTTACTCAGAAATTTCACTCATTTTCATACTAATATTACTTTTGACACAATTTACAAAATACAAAACTGTTTGCACGAAAATTGTAGACTGAAATGTCACCTCTAGAATGTGCGTCAGTATGACGCAATCTGATTAGCGTTGTCCGATATGTGACATCAAAAAACATCTAGTGACAAAAATCTCTCAACATTTTTCCGACTATGCAATATTGCATATCTATTTTCTCTTATTTTGTTAACCTTAAAACAGTTTGATTTTAAAACTCTCGACTTTCCCACAAATAAGAGATTATCCGATCTTAATTTTCAATGTTCTCTGATTCATGTTACCAGCGGCAGGAGTGCAGTCCTGTCCTCGAACAAATGATCTCGCACAATATGACAGATGTGTGCTGAAGCAACTGAATGCGATCACCCCGTACCTAGCCAAGGGGATACCGTCTTTGAAGCTCCCTGCACTGGACCCACTGTTTCTTCCGTCGCTCACAGTCGACAGAAATTTGGAGGCGTTGAAGATCAAGGCTAACATGAGCCAAATACGCGTGTACGGTGCAACGAATTTTCTGATAGATGAGCTGAAAGCGAATCCTAAGGATCTCTCGGTGGCCATCAAGGTTCAGCTGCCGCATATCCACGTGAACGGCGATTATGACGTACAAGGAAGGCTGTTGCTGCTTCCATTGAATGGAGCCGGTAATTTCAAAGGAAACTTCAGTAAGTATCTTATTTTTTGGTAATTTCCAGTTATCGAAGTTAGAACTTGAAAACGCGAACGAAGAAGAACTAGAACTACTTTGTACTTAATAATTTCCTAGTAGGAAGAGAAAAAAGAAATTAAGGGAATTCGAATTTAGACGATGCAGTTTGAAATCTTCGTCGCAAGTCTGAAAACAGACTTATTTATTATAACTTATAACTTATTTTACGGTGCAGCAATGAAAATTTCTTTGGTGATCATCATTTTCTAAAAGAAAAAGAAATTTTATAATTATCGTGTGTCTACATATCCTTCAATGGATGTAGATTAATAACAATGTAAATAAAATATTATTTCGACTTAAGGGAAATTTATTATATGTTATTATATTGTACTATTAAATGTTCATTAGACTGTGTTCAGACTCACGTGTCTGACAATGTTGAGGACAAGGTGTTAAAAAGATGCTTCGTGTAAACCGATCAAAGATTAACTGTGAACTGTGATTATTTATGAATTTATTTGAATAGATATACTGAACCAATTTTTTATTAACTGTGAAAATACTGTACTACACTGTAGAAAGTATTTTAACCAATTAATCCGTGTTTGTCATGGAGAATTGGCAGTATTTTGTATCATGACGAGTATACTTGTCATGCAAAAAATTTAATTACCATCAGCTATTTAAATTGTAATTTTAGCAAAAACTAAAATTTATTCGCAAATTTCAATATGTCTACAATATTTGAAGGTCAAGACGAAATAAAACGAACAAATAAAAAGTATAAATAATTTGAGATGGATTCTCTGGCCAGAACTCTCGATTTTCGTGATACACATAGGTTAAAAACGTTTTTCTAGCATACATAGTCAATATGTAGTAATACATATACAATACAATATATAGCAATACATAGTATTGATCAGAAATTCGAAATTCATAAATATTCATTCGGTTTTAATTATGCCTATAGCTTACTATGTTTTCATCTTTCGTTTTTTTTTTTTTTGAGAACATATTTTAAAATTTCTTTACATACAGTAAGCAACATAACTGAACCAATAACCACAAGTTTCGTGTAAATCATTATTTATTGCTAGGAATATAGAGGAATAGCAAAAAATCAACATTATAATTATATTTATCATAGTTAGAAGTAACTTAGGAATTTTATCAATAATTAATGTCTCCTCGTTTAGCAATGATAAACAAAACAGATTGTATCGGTTTCGCACTACGTCCAATACTTGGCAATATCTAATATAATATTTATTTTTAATCTTTCCTCCAGAACCCTTGCAAAACTGCACTAATTCGCTTTGGCATACTCTCTGGCAGAAGATTTGGGATAATAGCCACAATGTATTCTTACCACACTTTTATTAAATATAATATAACACATAAAATGTACATGTGCTTCACATGACGGAGTAAACGAGACTGTGATTGTTACATAAAACAAAACAAAACTCCATAGGCTCTTGTCGATAAAATAGAGCCCGAGCATATTATCTAACGTTTTCTTGCAGTTTCTACTAATTTTTTGCACTAATTCGGAGATATTTGTCCTCACTGTTCTTGAATTCTATCATACAATGTTTTGTAATTAATGTTCGTTGAAAGTCGTATGTGTTAGAAGTCACATGTTAATATATCGACATTTTATGAAATGATTTTAGTTTTCTATAAGATAATGTATACGTTTAAATTATATAATGTCTCTGTGGTAACAAATAACAATATTGATAACGGTTGGCAGCACCGTCAAAGTAAATGTCTTGCAAGTTGTCCGCAGATAGAAACCAATGGAACCGTCTTGTGCAATTTACATTATTTGTGTTTCTATCTATTAAACAAAACAAACCGTACATAATAGTTTTGGGTTTGGGTATCAGTAATAACTTCTTTGTTTACAATTTCAATAATCATTTTGTTACTATTTGTATATGGTACAATTTTGTGACTTTCAGGTTACAGTAGGCTATTATAATAGATTTTGGTATATTTAGGATACTGCTTGTTCTCTTTTTTTCAGAGTTATATATTAGGTAAATCGGAAAGTTCCGTCCGTTTTTTTACAAAAAGTAAAGCTTTATTCGTGAAAAAAAATGCAAAAGTACGTTAATCAAAATATTGTCCATCGTTAGTGATGACTTTTTCCCATCTTTCGGGCAGCAAGCGAATTCCGCGTCGAAAGAATGATTCATCTTTGGATGTTATCTAGACGGAGATCCATTTTTCGAGATCTTCGTACGAATTAAATCGTTCTTCAGCAAGTGCGTGTGCCATTGACCGAAACAAGTGGTAGTCAGATGGGGCACAGTCTGGTGAATAAGCCGCATGTGGTAGCACTTCCCAGTGAAGTGCTTCTATCGTTTCCTTGACAATTTTTGAGACGTGAGGCCGAGCATTGTCATGCAGCAAAATCACCTTACGCTGTCTCGTTTCATATTGTGGTCGTTTTTCGTGCAATGCTCGACTCAAACGGATAACTTGTTGTCGGTAGAGATCTCCTGTGACTGTTTGACCAGTTTTTAGCAGTTCATAGTATACCACACCTTCCTGATCCCACCAAATGCAGAGTAAAGCCTTTCTTCCGTGGATATTCCGCTTTGGCGTCGATGTTGAGGGTTGGCCAGGATCACAAATGGTTTTTCGACGTTTAGGATTGTCAAAATAAATCCATTTTTCATCCCCAGTGATGAGACGATGGAGAAACCCCTTTCTTTGTTGCCTAGCAAGCAAAATTTCGCAGATGGTTTTTCGCCTTTCAATGTCTCTTGGCTTGAGTTCATATGGGACCCACTTTCCTTCCTTGTAGACCTTCCCTAAGGCTTTTAAACGGTCGGAAATGACAGATTGAGCACAATTTAACGCTTCTGCAATTTGTTTTTGCGTTTGACATGGATCTTCATCCACCAACGTCTGCAATTCTTCGTCTTCGAATACTCGTGGCCATCCAGAACGCTCTTTGTCCTCCAAAGAAAAATCACCATTTTTAAAACGTCGAAACCACTCTCTACATGTTTTATCGGAAACAGCATTATCGCCATAAACGTCTACAATCATTCGATGAGCTTCAGCTGCCGTTTTCTTCCAATTGAAACAAAAGACTAACACTTCGCGCAAATGACGCTTATTCGGCTCAAATTCCGACATCTTCAATGTAGAAAAAAACGAAGTTATTGATGCAAGCGTAAATTGTTGTGTACTGAGTTTTATTAACAGATGTTCAAATTAAAAAGTTAGCCTTACTTTAGAGGTTATAGTTACCCACAGTTCGAGCTACGACTACTCGACGCTAGATGGACAGAACTTTCCGATTGACCTAATATTATGTACCCAAAATATGAATACATAATCACATAAAAGTAATAGAGGAATTAGAATTAAACGCATGTAGCGGTAATAGATCAGAAGATTCTTTATTAGATTCTTAGTCCGATGAAGATCATCCAGTAGTATTTATCCGACGACGCATAAATATTATTGACAGTGACGATGAATTTAGTACCGAATCATCATCGGATAAGGAAAATTCAGTACTACAAAAAATTGTTCAGCAATTTGTATCCTAGACGAATAATAGTGGTCATCGCCCTTGGAAAGGAGATTGCTCTGAAGACATTTTTGAAAACTATTTAACACTGAAATTATAAGTGATATGGTTGTCGGTACCAATACATATGCACTGCAGTGTGATCCAAAAAAGGGGTTCTAAAAATAAAATGTTCCAAATGCAACGTACATCTATGTTTAACGCCAAGGGCAAATTGTTTTATGGAATTTCACGCTTAAGCTTTTATGCGCAGAAGTGCAAACGTCGTAATCTGTTGTTACCGCAAAGTTACTAATTGTAAGTTACAAATTACAATAAAATTGTTTAAACTGGTAAATTTCTTTTAATCTGCATATATAAGTTTGTAATTTTTGATTTTCCGTTGCATACATTTTTTTATTTTTAAGAAATATATTCGTCCATAGAGGGTTAAATTACTTCTAACTATGATCAGAATAATCATAATGTCGATTTTTCGTTATTCTTCTATATTCCTAGCAATAAATAGTGATTTATAGAAAGCATGTGGTTATTGGTTCAGTTATGCTCATTATTGTAATAATCGTATTCGCGTACCTGCGTCATCGGCTTAGTAGCAAACTCTATTTTTGTTAATTTTACGAACTTTGGCGAATTTGCTTGGACCAATATGTTTCTAAGCTTTCGCTTAAAGATCTGCGCGATTCACTATTTCGTTCGAATTGAGGTACTAAAAACGTAACATTGAAGTTGAAGACTGCGTTTATAACGCTTGTAAACACCATGTTACATTCTGTACATTCGCTTTGTATATCGATACATCATCGATGAGAGTATAAATTAAATTAATGAAACCCGTAAATAGGTAACCTAAATATTTTCACTACCTATAGACATGAAAAGCAGCTCTCGAGGAAACATACAACTGTTCGACGATACGAATAAAAAACTTATGGATGTATTCAAAACGAATATAAATATGTATTTCTATTCAGATGTGAACCCTATTGTTTCAGTAATTAATTAACACTAGAACTATCGACAAGACTGCAACTATTCTGACCTTGTCCCATTCTTGTTAAAATGTCTGCTTCATTGAAAAAATTCATTCGAAGCTCTCCAATGAAGATACTTTTATAATTTCTCGAACTGTGAAAGAAAAATTGACGAGTCAGTCATTTTGACTAGTCCGGTAGTCCAAGTGTTAACACGTTAAGCGCCACGCCGATGTTGCCTTACTTAGGTACATTTATTAATTTATTATTAAAACGTAATTTGTTAAGTTTCCTACCGTATTTTATGCTGTCAGTCACCGGCGACTGTTGCAGTCTGGACAGAAAGTTTAGCTAAACGATATTTAACTAACCACTAAATTTTCCGTTCAGACCTAGTCAGTCGCCGGTGACTGACGGGGCGCTTAACGTGTTAATAGTTTTTTACATGTCTAACTTTAACTTTGATGGAAATATTATTTACAAAAATTCATATTTTTATTATAGAGATCTATGTAAGTTTATGCAATTCATAATTTGTAATTTTTATTTATCAGCTAACACGGAAGCGCGAGTAAATGCCCAAGGCAGAGAAGTTACCGACAAAAATGGCGTCCAAAGGCTTGAAATCGATAAGCTCGTGACAAAAATTCGCGTCGGTGATGGAAACATCAAACTAAAAGCACCTCCCACGAACAGTGTAGCCGGTAAGTATTATTAACCTCGCATATAATACATTATTCATGAACCATCTGTTTTTAAACCTGGTGGTTACTACTCACCTGATTGATTTTCATAATGGTTATTGCGACGGCAATACCTAAGGTCGCACGTGCCTCACCGTGTCCCCAACAAATTGTTAGCATACCCGAAAGGGATGCAATAAACCATTTAAGTCAACTCCTTTGGAGCCGACCATTTTACAATCACCACACGCGGACAATTTTTACCCCAGCAGACTGGCACCACGTGCGACGCACCCAACGAAACGTCAAACAGGCTAGGAACAATAAATGACGATAATACTTCATCGACAAATCTCCATTCCTTCAGTTATACTCCTTCCGTCACATCTACAACCAATTAAAAATCGCTATATTCCTCCTGCCCAAACCACCTTTAACCCTTAGCGATTCAATGGCGCCTCTGCGGCGACACTAAAAATTCCCCTACTATTATTTAGAATAGTTTTTACATTGCTCTGTTTGTATTTAAGAAATCGGTAAAAATCGAGATGTTGCATGTACGAGTAATAATACTAAACTTTATATTCACGAAAGGAAATGAACCATGTACAATTATGAATTATTTTATGTCAAAAAAATGTTTCGATTTTGAAATTAAAATTGCTTGGAATGCTAAGAGTTAATCAATCACGACCAAACCGAGGTGATAACGAACAAAACACAAGAAGACTCAGACAGAAATCAAATATACCAAAGCACGAACAACTGAAGAAGTGTAAGAACAAGAAATCGTGAACATTCAAAATTTATACCATATACTAAAGCGTGAACAACTGCAGACATTGAAAAACATAGAGATCACGAACAACCTAGAAGTTTAAGATCATTCTAGAGCGCGCACATACAATCACTTAGAAATCGTGAACATACATTGTAACTTAGTGTTTGGCCGTTGAAAATGGAGTGGAGAAAGAGAGAAAAAGAGGGGGGAGCGTTTCGTCCTGGGTTCGTTAGAGGATTCGTCAGTAAGGCTGACTAACGGACCCTGCCAGTACGCGCTGGGTACTAAAAGGTGTTTAAGTACGGTATATATTGGATAGTCAGAAAAGTATTGAGAGATTTTTGTCATTTTTTGATTAAATGTTTCTTTTATTCAAAATGAATTTTATTAAAATATATATTGGTCATTTTTGGGGTAGAGTCATAATCCCATCGGAATAGAAGTTCTTTGGTTTATCGGCTAAAAACTTGGCCAAGTGATTTTCACAGTCCTTTTCTGAATCCAACTTTTTACCATCAAGGTAGTTTTGCAGAGATTGAAATAAACGAAAATCTGATGGTGCAAGGTCTGGGCTATACGGTGGATGCATCAAAACTTCCAAAACCAAGCTCTTTCAATTTTTGTATGTGGTCTGGCGTTGTCATAATGGCACGCAACATCTTTTCTGTTGATGGATTCTGGTCTGTTTTTCTAATTGATTGCTGTAATCTGGTGAATTGTTCATAGTAGAGATTAGAATCAATCGTTTGATTAGGCGGTAGCACTTCATGATGAACAATTCCCTTCCAATCCCACTAAACACACAGCATCACCTTTCGTGGTATCGGCCTTTGTACGTGATCCATTTTTCATCGCCCGTTATGAATCTTTTCTCTCAAATCAAAACTCAATCCATCAAATTTTTCTCTGTTAAATTATGAGGCACCCAAACATCGAGCTTCTTTTTGTATCCAGCCTTCTGCAAATAATTCAAAACGGTTGAATGATGAATGTTTAGTTCCCTAGTAATCTGATGACTGCTTATATGCAGATCTTGCTCAATCATTTCCATTATTTCATCGATTTTTTCAGTGATTGGTCGTTCCCAGCGAGGTGCATCTTTAGTATCGAAATTTTCAGAACGGAAGCGAGCAAACCTTCTACATTCTGTTGTATTTGATAAAGCATCTTGACCGTAAACACCATAAATTTTTTCCCGGGTTTGTGTACTGTTTTTGCTTTTTTCGTAATAAAATTGCAAAATATAGCTAATTTTTTCAGAAATTTCACTCATTTTCACACGAATATTACTTTTGACACGATTGACGAAATACAAAAGTGTCTCCATGAAAATTGTAGTCTGAAATGTCACCTCTCAAATACGCGTCAGTATGACACAATCTGATTAGTATTGCCCGATATATGACATCAAACAACATCTAGTGACAAAAATCTGTAAATACTTTTGCAGCTATCTAATACTTCTTACAATTTGCATTTGGCGGTGGTGTCTAGAAACTTTGTATCGCACATTGTTACTCATGACTAAATCTTGGCTAGGTTCTAGGTTGTCACTGGGGGACTATCTCTCCGTTCACACAGATCATTTATGTGAGCGTCTAGTATTGAAAGCAACCAGTATGTTTTAAGGTTGAGCACATGGAGGTCTGAGAAGTCAGTATTTAGGAATGAAGTAGTGAGAACATCAAGTTCGTCCTATTATCCAGATCAAGGTTGTGGTATGTAACGACCCGTTCCTCGCGGTCGCGTATTTGAACGGAATTGTAAATTCCTGTTAGCGCGATTGCGTTTGTCAGACGCAAAACGAGTGGCGATTCTCGATTCTCGATCTTTACCAATGCCGTCAGCCAAATTAACATTGGACAGCTAGTTCAATGTATTCCAGCGGACCGTGTTACAGGGTACGAAAAGTTAGGAAGATCTCGCGACGAAGGATCTTTAGCAGAACATAAGATACACTCCGAAACGATGATGTATTTCGCGTGATTCTAAATTCGACTCGAACGTTATTCGAATTTGTTTGTCTTATGACCCAAACGATGGTCAAAGATTCCAGTCTTAATCAACTCGCCTGATAGTTGCTCAAGTCGAAACGGTTCGAGGTGGCTGACTCATTAGTGAAATTGATTCTGCTCGACTCGATAGTCAAAACGATTCTGCTCGCTTTTTTTTTAAATCCGTTTCCTCTTTCCTTCGTGGTGTCTGTGTGACAACTTGAAGGTGTGGCCGATACGATGCACATAACATCTCATTCGTTAATTTTCGGTGAAATTGCTGAATCGGTGACGACAAGGATTTTGCAGCCTCCTTGCAACAAAAAATGTGTTATCCTTCATGCATCTAGAATCTAATAATAATTAACAAGATATTAACGAAATCCGTTTTAATTTGTACTTATTACCTGGTAGCTAAAATACATTTGAAAACCCGAAATTTCAAAATCTACCTACAGTCCGCGACAATAGAATAGCACACCCCGTAAAATTTGTTAATTCTTATTTATTAAAGTATAAAAATATAATTTTGAATATGTAGACAGGTACACATAAGTGTTGAACACCAAATAGCGCTAAGTTTCTATATACAAGGATGGTCCTTTTTGTTTCATCTGCAAAAATGTATATATCTTGATAAACCGGTGCGACAAAATAATAGCACATTATTGCAATTAATTAACATTTATGCATACATACGAAGGGAACTCAATATTTCATATTTTGTAGATCCTCCAGAGTTTTTTATAACTGAAATTATTCGCTTTGGAATCTACTTGAATAATTTTTTAATCCTTTTCTGCTTCATTCGTTTCCATTCGAGTGCAATGCACTCTTTTAATTCGTTTACGTTATTAAACTGTTTCCCTTTAGCATAAACTGCTCTAGCAAGGTCTCCCCAACAGTTTTCTATAATATTCAAGTCAGGGGAACGAGCTGGCCATTGCAAGACTTGAATATTTTCCGTCTCGAAGAATGCTTTCACAACCTTTGCGGTGTGAACCGCTGCATTATCCTGCTGGAATATGTGTTTTTCCCCGGAAATTCTGGTTGCGTGTGTGGTTATTTGTTCACGGATTAACATTAGATATTTCATGCTGTTCATTTTTCCACTGATAAAATTAATATCCGTCTTTCCATGGTAGCCGATACCGGCCCACACCATGACTCCTCCGCCACCCATCTGGCGACGGATCAAAAACATTTTTTCTTTACGTAAGTCGTGGTAATAATAACTCCACCCGTCAGGTCCATCGAGATTAAACTTCTTTTCGTCGGTGAACATGACTTTTCTCCACTTCTTCTTCCAGTGAGCGTGTTGCTCTGCGAATTGCAGCCTTGCCTTCTTATGCGCTTCGGTTAGAGGCGGTTTTTTTTAAGCTTCCTTCGCTGCAGGTGCTTAGATCTTTGCAGGACACGTTGCACATTTCTGACGTTTGTTTGTACGTCTGCTGCTTCAGCAATCTGCCTGGTAGTCATTGGTGCATTCGATGCTGCCCTTAGAATAGCATGTTTCTCTCGTGCTAATAGTGCCGCAGGTCGTCCAGGACGATTTGTATTACCGTATTTCTCGGGGTTTTCAAATAATTCATGACAACCTTCCGGCTTCTATGAATTACTTTCGCAATCTTTGAAATAGAAATATTTTCTTTAGATAGTGTCATAATTGTTTTCATTTCACTATCTGTTAACTTCTTTCCACGACCCATTTTTTTAGAAGTTTTCCGCAATAATTCACCACACTATATATCAAATACTTAGCCACCTTCCTTTGCTCGTGTTCAACTGAGAAGTGAGAGTGTAGCATGTGTGCTATTATTTTGTCGGATTACGTTTCCATGAAATTTACTAAAAAAACGATTCTAAGAATTTAGGGGCAGTGTTTACGTGTCAAAGTCACTAACATGGATATGTAAGAAGTAACTCAAGAAGCATATGGATTGAACGCTCTCATTTCTGTTCTATTTTTAAAATACTACGAAATTTAGAAGGTGTGCTATTCTATTGTCGCGGACTGTATACCATAACAAATAACCGTGCCCTTAAAGGGCAAGTCTGTTTCCATTAAACTGAAACGTTCCCTTCGAACGCTTTGTTCCAGCTGAGGCAGCTGCGACATTCTTCAATGCGAATCCCCGGCTGGTTCTGGATATCGCCAGTCCAATTATCGAGGACACTGCAGCAACTGTGAGCAGAGCACTGGCTGCCAGAGCATTAGGTGTGCTCACCAAGGCAGAATTGCTTCCCTAGTACACGATTGTTCAGCATTGTTATCCTATTCGATAATAAAAATCTGCTGCAGCTGCGACGATTGTGGTCCAGATAAAATCGATTGGCCATCGCAGGTTTCTTTCCTGACTCGAACCGGACCAGAGAAGAATCTACACTTATATTGATTGTTAAGTCTGATATGTTATTGTTAAAATGTTTGGAAAAATATCGTGTACTCTTCCCGTAATTTGTTTCACGAGCGAAACAAGTAGAACTATTTGCTGAACAGTGATAGACGATGATCGATGAAGATGAAATATATATATTTACAACGCTGTTTCAGTTATTTAAGAATTATTATTTTGAGCATACAGTGTCTTTTAGAATGTTCTATTCTTTGAAAAGATATGCTATTTTGTACTTTGTAATCTAAGGAACAGGCGATAAATGATATGCATCACAGCCGAATGTAAAGGAAAGAGAGACGAAGGAAGCGAATTAATAAGCATAGCGAATAAGTCCTTTGATGATTTTGACTGGCCAATTTGTTTTGCCTCTATTAAAACGAAAAAGTAACTTTATTCGAGTAATTCATTGGTGGTTGTACGAGAATACGCTTTGTTACGATCTTACGGCACCGACTGTAATTACATAAAAGTTATTTTTGAAATCACAGTAAATTGTAGTTACTTGCATCGTTAAGAGCCTTCGACTCCGTAGAAAATGCGCACATATGTGATTATATACAGGGTGAGTCACCAAACGTTTGCGCCTCAAATATCTTTGTTGGTTCTAATGATACGTAAAATATGGTAAGGACAAAGTTGAATGGTACAATGGGGCTGACACGATGCTATAAAAAAATGTTGTTTATATGTAATTTTTTTTAGAGATATCAAGATCACCTTGACTTTTTTTAAATGGAACCACCCTTTTTTAAATACCTACAATGATAGTCTCTTTCATTAGGAATTGAGTGACTATATTATTCCAAGGTCATTCAAGGTCAAGGATAGAAAAAACGTATAAAACCAGAATATTGAAGCATAATACCTGTATTTTATAAATGTTCGAAATGATGGCCGTTTACGTCGATACACTTGTGCAAACGAGCTCTGAAGGAATCTTGACCTCTGATAAGTACATCCGAGGTGATATTTGTATATGCTGTGATGATACGCTGACGCATATCTTCAACTGTTGTTGGAGCATCCATGTACACGGTCTCTTTTAGCAGATCCCATAAAACGAAATCCAGTGGATTAAAATCAGGCGAACGCGCTGACCATGAAATAGTTCCGCCTCGTCCAATCCATCGGTTTGGAAATCGCGATTCCAATGTTTCTCTAGCTACTCGTGCATAATGAGGACAACCGTCATGTTGGTACCACATATCATAGCGATTTTGTAAAGGGACATCCTTAAACAAAATGGGCAGATCTTCTTGCAAAAATTGAGCGTAGTTCTGTCCTGTCATCATTCTGTTAACGAAATATGGTCCAATTACTCTGTCGTTTAAAATACCACACCCCACGTTTACGCTCCATTGTCTTTGATGATCAATTTCTCGCAGCCAGTACGGATTATCCACAGACCAATAATGGGCGTTCCGTAGATTAATTGAGCCATGATTAGTGAATGTTACTTCTTCCGTAAAGAAGACATTAGAAAAAAATGAATGATTTTGAAGCAATCCCCACTGACAAAAGTTAATTCTATTTTGAAAATCATTCCCGTGGAATTCTTAATGGAGCGACGTGTGGAACGGATGAAATTTATGTCGGGTCAGAATTTGTATTACGCTACTTTAACTTATGCTTGCTTCCCGGGAAATTTTTCTCGTACTCACGTGAGGATTGACAGCTATAGCTGCAAAAATATTAATTTCATTGTCCTCATTGGTCGTGGGATTCTTACGTTTGTACTGCCTTGCATGTACACCTCCAGTACATCGAAACAACCTGTACGTATTAATGAAAGTCTGTGTAGAAGGAGTGTTTCGCTCGGGGTACCTTTCTTCATAAAGTAATCGGGCCCGTACTGCATTTTGTCTACATTCACAGTAAATCGTGATCATATCACACTTTTCAGTCATTGAATAAGACATAGCGGAATCGCGTTTGGAAACATACTGATAGTAAATAAAGAATGCTGAATAACAGTAACATTGTAGGACCTTAGTATGTTTACTATAACTACGACCATAGTGTGTTTACTATTTACTACAAGTCTCAACCATGATAAACTTATTCGGCTTTCATATTCTAAATCTTATACGTTTTTCTGTCCTTCACATTGAATAACCTTGGAATAATGTAGTCACTGAATTCCTAATGAAAGGGACTATCATTGTAGGTGTTTAAAAAAGGGTAGTTCCATTTAAAAAAAGTCAAGGTGACCTTGACATCTTTAAAAAAAATTACATAAAAACAAAATTTTTTTATAGCATCGTGCCAACTCCATTGTACCATTCAACTTTGTCCTTACCATATTTTATGTATCTTTAGAAACAACAAAGATATTTGAGGTGCAAACGTTTCGTGACTCACCCTGTATATAAGTAATTAATGTACGAGTAATTATTTATTCGTTATTCCAGTAAACTGTTGTTAGGTGATATCGGTACGTATCGTTGCTACCATGATTTCTTATTTTATATTCATTACTTGTACATTATATTTGTAGCGCGTCATATAAACGACATAAATAAACTAATTGAATTTCATGGTTGATGAACCTGAACATATTTTTAAATGTTTGTATAATTTTAGCCTTGACCAAAATAGTTTATAAAATATTTTATTAACTTCGAAATAATTTCAGAATTATGCAATTTAATTTTTATAAAATCATAAAATCATTATTATGTTATGTTTTCATAAAAAGATACTGTTTTGCTCGGTACAAGTTGTTTCTATGCCACAGGTGAGTAAATTGATACATTAACCAGTTAGCTGTGTTTGACTCGTCATGAAGAATTGGCAGTATTTTCTGTCATGACGAGTATACTTGTTATTGTATATTAGTAAATTTCAATATGTCTAGCATATTTGGAGGTCATGACGAAATAAAACAAACAAATAAAAAGTATAAATAATTTCAGATTGATGCATGCATCTCCGTATGCTCTGGCTAGTACTTTTGATTTTCGCGACACACATACAGTTATTCGTTTTAATATTCGGACACTATGGTTTTTGCGATATTAAAGCTTTATGTACTTACTTGAAATGTGGTTAGCGAATTTTCTGGTCCGTAATGGGCTGAAGCACATATTCTAGTTTACAAATGTGTAAAATGAATCACTTTATTTTTTATTGTTTTTCAGATAATAAACCATAAACGAAATTAGACCCGGTATTGGTGTTGAAAAAATATTCGGACATATAGCATATTTCGCCGTTTATTCGCTTCAGAAGGTCCGTTTGTAAACTCCTTATAATTGTTTGTAAACACCAGGAGTGTGAAGCAGCTCGGTTAGCTTCTGGTAGTCAGTTTCATAATAGAATTCCATCGTTTCTACAGGCATGTTATAAAAAGTTGTAAAGGACCGCTCTTTTCCAAGGTTCTGGGGTAAGTGCCGTGGGGTTCATCACAGTCCTCTCACCAAAAGAGCATAGCCTTCCCCACTCCGTGGCCAGATCCTTCACGAAATGCTATCCTTGTTCTTTTAAAATAGCGGTACGACCTCGGGTCGCCTGCCATAATTAAAGATTCCTAACTTTCTAAACTCGTGTCAACGAGTGCATTCCATCGAGTGTCTGCACAACTTCAAGCCGTCAGCCCACGGCAAAGAACCACCCGTTGACCGGATGCGTCTTGAAAGGCTACACCAAACCTTCGACCCTGCCATAAAATAATCAAAAGCGGACTAGCGTCGGGCTATATCTTCCTTCGATTTCTCCCAAAACGAACTGTCGCTAACACGGCCAATCTGACATGCTTCACGCTCTCGGGAAGCATCCAGTTACACCTTCTTCTCCAACGCGTGCTGCATGAAGTCTGTTATCATCACACAATCGGATGTCACCGAATCCAACGTCTCAGCGCTTTACGGAATTCGTGAACATGCCAGATAATGTCTCTCTGATGATCACTTTTCCCAACCACAATCATTACACATGTCACCTTTGCTGACGCTATACATAACGCGCTTTACGGAGTACGTAATCATGCTTGTGCCACCAACAACAGTATGCAATTAGATGCATCAAACCTTTCAATCGCCAAACACGTCTCATAACAGAGCAGTGTACTAAATTACACAAAAAAAACCATTTCTTTTAAATATCTCTTGTTTTTATCACAATACCAAATTACTGAACACACATTGGAATAATATGTATTTTCAAAACAAGGAATCTTAAACAACAAAACGTAATTAAACCCGCTAACACGGCTACTCAATCGGTTCAGCATCTTCATTTCTGACTTCAAAGTCTCCTTCCCAATCACCCTTCCAGGCTCTTAAGCGATCTTTGGAAACCGTTTGAGGTCTGCCTGATTTGCCTAGGATTTGATAACGGTCATTCGTTAAAACTTTTAAAATGGTAAACGGACCTGTATACTTATCATCTAATTTCGCTTGCCTATCATCGGCAGGCCTAACAAATACTGTGTCACCCTCCGTAAATATAACATTATTCCTGCGAGTTTTATTAAATCTAATTTCCTGGGATGTCGCATTTTCCTCTAATCGTTTAGCTGCCGCATCTCTATCACGAAGCACATCGACTGCCTCATCTGTTGGTGGTAATCCTTCTTCCGCACGCATTATGATACCGGAACCCTGCTCTAACCCGAATAATAATCTGCTGGGCATAAATCCGGTTGACTTTTGTATAGTAGTATTTAAGGTAAGCATTAGCTTAGCCAACTTGCTCGACCATTCTGACTCTTTTTTTTTGTTTCCACGGTAAGGAGGTTCGTTACAGTCGCTACATAACGCTCGGCTTGCCCGTTGGCTCGAGAGGCTCCCGCAGCAATAAAATGCACCTCACTCCCATGTTTCTCTGTGAATTGCTTCACTGGTTTGTACGTGAAGTTTGTTCCTCTATCTAAAATTACTAAACGCGGCGTTCCGAACAATGTGATTCTTTCTCTGAACACCTGTAATGACTCCGGTCCACTTAGAGTTTTTAACGGGATCAATTGCACGTATTTTGTAAATGCATCTACAATTATTAGAATATGTTAATAGCCTTCTTTGGTAACGGTAAATGAACCAATACAATCGCAGTGTATTGTGTCGAACAGTATCGATTTTTTCGGTATGGAATGTAAAAATCCTTGACCTGGTCCGGTATGGTGCTTGGAAACTATACAAGTGATGCAGCAATCAATATATTTCTTTATGAACGCTCGCATCCTTGTGTACCAATACTTCTATGCTATGCGATCGTATGTTTTATCAAATCCGACGTGGCAATTTTCGTCATAATACAAACGCAGCACCACAAGTCTACTTCCTTTAGGGACGAAACTACGATACATTATACGTTCGGTGTTTCTACGTATTTTCCTACACAGAATTCCTTTTCTCATTTCAAAATCCTGACGCCATATCTAACGTTATAAAATACTTTCCTTTCCCTAAGCGATCTAATTGATCTTCGATTAGGGGTAACGGATATCTGTCTCTCACCGTGAGTCTATTCAAGGCCCGAAAATCTACACACATGCGATCCTCGCCATTCTTTTTTTTTTTTGACTAAAATAATAGGGCTCGTATAAGGCGACGTGCTCTCCCAAATAATATTATTTTGTAGTCATTCCACTACAATCTCGCGAACCTTTTCTCTTTCCGTAACCGAAAATCTATATGGTTGATAACTCACCACACGATCCTCCTTGGTAACAATCCGCATCTCTCCTGTACTTACGCTTCGGACTTTACTACCAGTTGTTATCATGTGTTGGTATCGATTTAAAACTTCCATCAAGGCCTCGCGCGTCTTTCCATCTAATCCTTCAGCGACGCAGCAAAGTTGGTCCGCTTTCCATCCATCCTCCTTGTGTGTTGGAACAGCCTGGAGCTTCGTCGTACCGTCGGTGTCGGTAATAATTTGTATTCCGCCGTTTATCAGGACATTTTTTCCCACGATTAAATCGTACGGAATAGCATACTCCCGATCGTCGTGGTAGCGGAACTGGATAAGCCTCCTATGGTGGTTGCATACGGATTTATTTTGCAGTTAGCCTGTCGGGCTACCCTTTCTTTGATTAGCGAGTAGGTCGCGCCGCTTGTTTTTCCGCGTTTCGTTTTTAGTTTCTAGACGCGGTTCCTTACGATTCGTTTAAAAAGGTAAGGATAATAAACACTGCATTGATCAATTGTGCTCTGAGTAAGTAAATATATTTTCTGGTCTTAACAAAACTTTAACAATCTTCAAACTTTAATAGACGAATGAGTGTATGATGTGAATGACTGAATCTATGCAGCAGATCTGGTGAACGTCGAGTGTGTTTGGGTTGAATGAAGTGTTTAGATTGTCGGATGAAGTGTGTGTTGTCAAAAAGGTAACTTTGGTATGGGCGTGAATGAAGTAACGAGACATGCGGATTCGTTGATTGCATATTTTTCGATGTAAGTGAGGGAAACGGTAAGAGTAACTGATTGGTTCATTAGTCCGCGTGGACTGGAAGAAATAACTGCCCCAAACTAACAGTCATTCTCAGGTATGCTTCACACCTGAGGATGACGCACCCGGAAAATCCGCGTGTCTCAAGAACTATCCGTAGCAGGCAATTACCCGAAAAGACGCCACGACTCGGACAAAGCATGTAAAGAAGAATAGATTTTTGAAGGCGCGGAAAAGGCTCGACTTCTGGCCGACAGCCGTGAGTCGTAATGAAATAAAGACATTTAGTGAACAAAGAGTAATGGTTTTACGGCGAAATTGCTAGCTACGAAGGAATCGTCGTTGTCTCGAATTTTGGGACCTAAAATATCTGCATACCGGATGGGTCATTTTGCTGTTTTAAAAATGCTGTATGGATTGGGGGCTTTTATGATGGTTCCTTCTCTCTCGTGCGGAACACCGCTATCTATCAGACTTTCCTTTATTAGGAAGTCACGCAAAAGAATAGGTGTAAGCCTATGCTCCATAGAATAACAAACATTCGTTTGCTAATTTCCTGCGGTAGGTTTTTTATTGGCGTCGTTGTTTCCCCGTGCTACGCGCTGTTTAATCCAGCAGGTATCTTCTGTGTGTCCCCTTGTCGAACAGAAAGTGCAGGTAGCCACGCGTCTTTTAGGACTACGACCCCTGTCTAACCGTGGTCGTTTCGGACAAAACTTTGTTGTGTGCCCCACGTTGTCATAGGTGTAACACCTTTTATACAGGTACGCCGATCCTTTTTCGCCCCGCCTTTCACACGCTTCCTGCTGCTCTACCTTCTTAGCTTTTGTTTTCGTGAATTAGGCTATCCCTATCGACATATATGCGGTTGTCTAAGCTGATCAACTCGGATTGCTTAAATTCTATTTGTGTCTCACTATAATATTTTAACTTTTTCCGCGCGTATTGAGAGTACGAATCTGCGGAATCGCTTTTATAGTTCATAGCACGCACCAATGGATCGCACAATCTGACCTCAGAAACAAAAAACGAACACAGGTCTTCGCGGAACTAGTCCCACGTCCTAGGACTACCTTCCCACGTTTTGTATCACCTTTTCGCGGGTCCGGTCAAAGTGTGAGTAGCAAGACTTAATCTTTTCGAAGGAGGTAATTTTTCTGTTATCTGTTCGACGATATTACACCATTGCCACGAAATTCAGGAACTGCGTCAACTTCTTTGGTAGCACCTCCGTCACAGGTAGTCAGCGCTGGATTTCACGTATAAGTCTCCATAAATTTCCGAAAAAGGGTTTCAAACGAAAGTGTACCTTCACTCCGATTCGCCTTTTATTCAGTTGGCATGAAACAACGTACACAAATGTTCACACACGTAACTCAGGATGACTTTCACGAACAGGCGCGTCGAATTCTATCTCACTTCCGATGTTATAAAAATTTATAAAGGACCGCTCTTTGTCAAGGTTCTGGGGTAAGTGCCGTGGGGTTCATCACAGTCCTCTCACCAAAAGGGCAGAGCCTTCCCCAATCCGTGGCCAGATCCTTCAGGAAATGCTATCCTTGTTCTTTTAAAATAGCGATACGACCTCGGGTCGCCTGTCATAATTAAAGATTCCCAACTTTCCAAACGCGTGTCAACGAGTGCATTCCATCGAGCATCTGCACAACTTCAAGCCGTTAGCCCTCAGCAAAGAACCACCCGTTGACCGGATGCGTCTTGAAAGGCTACACCGAACCTTCGACCCTGCCATAAAATAATCAAAAGCGGACTAGCGTTGGGCTATCTGCCTTCGATTTCTCCCAAAACGTACTGTCGCTAACAGGCATTTGTGAAAATGGGTCGCAAGAGTAAAAATACCTCATTAAACATTCGACAACTTGTTATATTTCACCGCGAAAAAGGGAAATCATATCGAAAAATTGAGAAGTTGTTAAATTTAAGTAAAAGGACCGTCGCGGATATTATAAAAAGATATAAATATGAAGATCGCATTGAATCTATTCCTGAAAAGGGACGTCCACGTCTTCTTGACAATCGTGATAAGTGTGTAATTATTCGAAAAATAAAGAAGAATTCATAATTAAGTGCCTCTAATTTAACAGCAGAATTGGCTGCAGAAACTGGGAAGAAAGTGCACGTGGATATAGTTCGCAATGCTTTAAAAGATGCTGGTTATAATGATAAAGTGTAATGTAAAGTGTAACGTGTAAAATGTAAGTGAAACGTATAGTATGCGCTAAAGAATTTATTTCTAAGACACAATCATGGTGGAATAATGTGATTTTTGCGGACACAAGTCAATTTCATATTTCTGGATGTAGTAGACAAAAATTAGTGTGGCGTAAACCAAATAAACAATTAAAACTAAATAATATGATACTGACGGTGAAACACGGTCAACACGGAGGCTCGATGGTATGGGGCTGTATTTCAACTGCCGAAGTAGGAGAGTTAGTTTTCATCGAAGGTATTGTGGACAGGAACAAATATTTAGACTTATTAAAGCAAAATTTATTAAAAAGTGCAATGAATATGGGTATACGCGACAGTTTTAAGTTCTACCAGGACAACGATCCGAAACACAAATCGAGAATAATTCAGGAATATTTATTGTATGCTGGTCCGAAAGTGCTACATCCTCCACCACAATCACCGGATTTAAATCCAATTGATTATTTGTGGGACTTATTGGATTGTAATATTACGACAACGCCTATGAAAACAAAAGAAGAATTAAAAATACGACTGACGGAAGAGTGGAAACGCATTACTCAAAATTACTTGAGTAAAGTAATTTCAAATATGCCGACACGGTTGCAATATGTTATTAGACAACAGGGATATCCCACAAAATATTAAAATTATTATACTTTTGTTCTTAAGTATTTCTAAATAGGAAAGAACGTTATGCAATGTTAAGTGTCCGAATATTTTTTCGACACCAATATTGGGTCTAATTTCGTTTATGATTTATTATGTGGAAAACAATAAAAAATAAAGTAATTAATTTTACATATTTGTAAACTAGAATATGTACTTCAACGTATTACGGACCAGAAAATTCGATAAACACATTTGAAGTAAGTATATAAAGCTTTCATTTCGCAAAAACCATAGTGTCCGAATATTAAAACGAGTAACTGTAGGTGCACGCTTTGAAAAGAGGTTGCCACAGTTAACTGATTAACTATACTGGCAACCAAGAATCTTATTCAACTGACAAACTAAGAGATTATCGATGATACAGTATTATTTTTAATGGCGTCAATCTTCCGGGAACAATTCTTTGTAAGTAAAAGACTTCGTGACCTAGTTAGCCCCGTGTGTGAAGAGTTCGGCCAATGTGGTCTCTAGCACCGATCTTATTTCGTCCAACAGTAACCCGTTGTTTTGATTTAATAGCTCGTTGCTGACGATGCCTGATTTTAAATAATAGATGAAAGCACTTATAATAGAATCTTCGCGGAAAAGATTATTCAAAAAGATTATTCAGATTATCAGAGTCGAAATCGTCTTGAAAAATATAGTACAGTACATTGCGTAAAAAGAAGTACGGTTCATGCGATCTTGTACACACATTTTACCAAACGTTCCTGTTAGGTTTCTTTCGTCAGTTAATCATTGCAAAAGGATCGTTGCGTTGATCTGATACATGTCCTGGAAGGTTAATCTTACGAAGGATATCCTGAAGATGAATTTCGCGTTTTCAACATCCACTTTGAGGTCGTGAACTTTCAGCGTCCAAGGATGTTGCGTCCTAAAACCGTCTGTGCGACGGGACAAACGCACGATCGAGGCCAGGTAAATTCACCCGGCTACCTGCAACCATAAAACACTATAAAGCACCAAATGTGCCTCCACGCCGAAGTCGGGAAACCCGGAAACAGTGCAGCTGATAAACACATTTTTCGACCTACAGTGGCCGGCGTTAATATTCGGACACCATGATACTCGAGAAGTTTTTGCTGTATATCACCACTGTTAATAGACTTAAAGAATTCATCGTTTTGTAATGATAAAAAACATTTATTTTAAATGCTAGAAACATAGTTTTTTTCATTTAATTTGTACACATTTCGCGTTAATCAATATTAAACAAAATAATGCTGAATTTTGACATCGGAAAAATATTCGGACACTTCGTAAATTATAATTTTGTAATTAAAAATGTACATATACTTTAACATAAGGATATCGATTTTAGTACTTTGTTAGATTTCCCTGTTGTTTAATTACACGGTTCAATCGTTTGGGCAACTAGAAATAACATTATTTAAATATTCTAATAGAATATGTGACCATACTTCGCTCGATCGTAATTTTAATCCTTCCTTCGATCTTATCGGTGATATTCTGATTCGGCGATCTAAATAATCCCATAAATTTTCAGAATAAATATTCTTGAACTACACGTGATTTGTGTTTCGGATCGTTATCTTGATAAAATTTAAAACTGTGGTAAATATTCATATTAGTGGCATTTTATATTAAATTTTGTTTTAAAATATGTAAATATTTATTCTTATCCAGAATTCCATCGATGAAAACTCATTGGCCTATTTCAGCAGCCGAGATACAACCCCAAACCATTATATTAGGTCAATCGGAAAGTTCAGTCCATCTAGCGTCGAGTAGCCGTAGCTCGAACTGTGAGTAATTATAACCTCTAAAGTAAGGCTAACTTTTTAGTTTGAACATTTGTTAATAAAACTCAGTACACAACAATTTACGCTTGCATCAATAACTTCGTTTTTTTCTACATTGAAGATGGAATTTGAGCCGAATAAGCGTCATTTGCGCGAAGTGTTAGTCTTTTGTTTCAATTGAAAGAAAACGTTTCGACGTTTTAAAAATGGTGATTTTTCTTTGGAGGACAAAGAGCGTTCTGGACGGCCACGAGTATTCGAAGACGAAAAATTGCAGACATTGGTGGATGAAGATCCATGTCAAACGCAAAAACAAATTGCAGAAGCGTTAAATTGTGCTCAATCTGTCATTTCCGACCGTTTAAAAGCCTTAGGGAAGGTCTACAAGGAAGGAAAGTGGGTCCCATATGAACTCAAGCCAAGAGACATTGAAAGGCGGAAAACCATCTGCGAAATTTTGCTTGCTAGGCAACAAAGAAAGGGGTTTCTCCATCGTCTCATCACTGGGGATGAAAAATGGATTTATTTTGACAATCCTAAACGTCGAAAAACCATTTGTGATCCTGGCCAACCCTCAACATCGACGCCAAAGCGGAATATCCACGGAAAAAAGGCTTTACTCTGCATTTGGTGGGATCAGGAAGGTGTGGTATACTATGAACTGCTACAAACTGGTCAAACAGTCACAGGAGATCTCTACCGACAACAAATTATCCGTTTGAGTCGAGCATTGCACGAAAAACGACCACAATATGAAACGAGACAGCGTAAGGTGATTTTGCTGCATGACAATGCTCGGCCTCACGTCTCAAAAATTGTCAAGGAAACGATAGAAGCACTTCGCTAGGAAGTGCTATCACATGCGGCTTATTCACCAGACTGTGCCCCATCTGACTACCACTTGTTTCGGTCGATGGCACACGCACTTGCTGAAGAACGATTTAATTCGTACGAAGATCTCGAAAAATGGATCTCCGCCTGGATAACCTCCAAAGATGAATCATTCTTTCGACGCGGAATTCGCTTGCTGCCCGAAAGATGCGAAAAAGTCATCGCTAACGATGGACAATATTTTGATTAACGTACTTTTTCATTTTCTTTCACGAATAAAGCTTTACTTTTTGTAAAAAAACGGACGGAACTTTCCGATTTACCTAATACTTCCTTCGCCATGTTGCGGAGTGGGTCTGAAATTTTTAGTATCAAGCTCTTCATTGACTTTCTGCCATACAAGTTTGTGTCCATGGGTCCCAAAAATATAGTACTTGCTTTCATCTGCAAAAATGACATCTTTCCATCATACTTTTTCTTTATAAATGTATTCCTTGATGAACAGTAATCTTTTCTTTCAATTCACATCGTTAATATACAGTTTTTTCGTGGAATTCTGTCATAGTATCCACTTTCATGAAGCATTCGACGGACTGTATCAGAAAGAACTTTCTTTTCCGGTTTCTTCAAATAATTCTGCAGACAATTTCGGGGCACTTAAACCAGGATCTTTTTTCACTTTTTTAATCATATTACGTTTGTCACGAGCGTCAAGTAGTTTTGGAAGACCACACTGAGGAATAGATTCGATTCTATCCTCGAGATTATATCTTCGTATGATGTCTGCTACAGTACCCTTACTCAATTGCAATAATGTACCGATTTCTTGATATGATTTCCCTTTCTCGCGATTATAAACAACAACTTGACGTACATCAGACGATGTATTTTTACCTTTACGTGACACTTTCACAACTAATATATACAATACGAACAAAGTTTGAAATCAAACTAACTTTACCAGATAGTACTTACATCTTATGTTTAGAAACATTGCCTCCGAACACCGTACCTAGCTTAACAGAACGGTGAAACTGCGGAGCGTATGGAATGTCCGAATATTTTTGCGATGTCAAAATTGAGCATTATTTTGTTTAACATTGATTAACGCGGAAAGTGTACAAATTAAATAAATAAAAACTATGTTTAATAGTTTAAAAACTATGTTGAATAGCCTGCCTTCGTCCGTTACCTGGGTTCATCGCCATGGAATAGGAATAAGCTGATCAGTTCACCGTACACTGTAAGGGGTCAACGCCTTGTCCTACTGTCCTGCTGTCCTGCTGTCCTGCTGTCCAGATTTACAACTGAATGAGTGAGTTTACTGTTAATGACACTCTTTAACAATTCTTAAACGCACATATTCTGCATGTTCTTTAACACGATTATCTATTATTAAATTAATTTTGCGAATCGTTCGTAGAATTCTGTTCGAACACAGAATTATTTAAATTAAAATATCGTTTACGTATTTCGACGGGGTTACTTATTGTTTATCTTCACAGTACGTGTTGTATAAAAATTTCATGTGGTACGCGTGAGATGTCATGCATACCAAAAAATTAAAACGGCTGACACGGCTAAATTGTTTATTACTTCGGATCTGAAAAATTAGTGATTATTCTTTAGACATTCTGAAATAAGAATCAACAGCGTTTTTCTTAAAATTATTATCGTCGCGTAGTAAAAAAAATTCGGAAGTTCGCACTCTCTGACTTCTGCTCAGGCGCCTGGCCGGCGGACAGTCGAACGCTCTCGTTCGAGCGCGTGCTAGTTCGTACTCTTCGGTCTCATTGGCCAGTCATTTTTCGACCATAACTTGTTAACAAAGCCGCAGATTGAATTTTCGCTAAGGAAAAAGTTGCTTCAAATGACCTCAGGAACCCCTCATTTCCCGCTGTCACGATACTTTTGGGACACCCTGTATTTCTCTCTTCGGGCTCTTTACCGCCCTCGCTCCCTTAAGGGGCCAGGATCCGGTCCGTATTAGGGGTGGTTGTTGGATTGAGACTATGGAATAACCTCCAAAAATCCTAGCTCGCTACAGGCATCCCTTAGAACCAGGGAAATAGGTGAGTATGGTCTTGCTGCGGCATAGGGACATGTCGGAACCAAAGCCGAGAATGAGTGCGAGAAGGACGGAAGATAGGCGAGCGCGGTGCGTGCGAGAGAGAGACACCTGCTGCGAGCGCGAGTGAGAGATACAAGGGGCAGCGGAGCGAGAAGGACAGAGCAATAGGCCGTGCTCGCGGAGCCGCGAATTGCATGCGCAACGAGTTTATACCGATATAGATATAGTTCGCGTGCAATTTTCGCAACGTTCCCGTCCTTGTCATTCCGCGCGCATTTTTAGTGAATTTAAGTCCACAATCTGGATATCGGACATCGGACTTTCCTTCACTAAAGGACCCCTTGATCCCCACGTAAGATAAGGGTAGTTTATAGGGCGAAATAGGTTAAATTAGTATTAAAATTTGTAAGGCTTGACACGGCGTGATACGTGCTTTTTGGTTGCTCGCTCGCGGGGAACTGTCTCGAACGTTAATTTAACAAAATCCAAACATAGTAACGTGAACAAAACAGAGTAGAACGTAAATCGATAAAAACATATATAACACTGCATGCATACTAATATAGATAAGTTATTCTTTCAATTATTCGGCCATCCTGACAAATTAATCGTCCTCGATTAACTACACATACACATACGTGTCAGTACAGAACGCATAACATCACGTATTAATATAACCAAATTAACAAAGTAGAAAAAGAAACGATCTTTAACACTACAATTGCTATAATGAATAATAATCCCAAAAACTCTATTAAACATAATATTAAAAATCTTTTAAATTTATTCTGGTGTCCAAGCTCTCATGTTAGCTGCTCCCCAAGTTCCAAAATATGGCATTTGTGTTCATTGAAACCCTTCTATATCTTTAATAGCATATCGATCATTCCGTAACACGCGATCTACTTCATACGGCCCTGTAAAACGTGGTATCATTTTCGGCGATATACCTCGTGAATTATCAAAATTTTTTACCATGACTTTATCTCCTACTTTATTTTTTCTTGGAGCTCTGTGTTTAGTATCATAAATTCGTTTGTTCATTTCTTAATTTTTTATAATTCCGACATTTCTCTAGATCTCGACTAACGCTTATTTTCCTTTCTAATTCTAACGCGTCTTTCAAATGATCAATTACATTTCCACGTTGACGCTCACGTTTGTTGCCTTAGAATTAGAATTATTATACGCAAACTCTACATCTTCTAGAACATTATTTCAATTAACATTTCGTTCATTTGCTAATTTTGCAATTGTTGGTAAAATCGTACGATTCATTCTTTCAACCTGACCATTCGCCTTAGGTGACGCGGTTGAAATCTTAATGTGTTGCACATTGTAAGTTTTCATGAATTCTTCGATTTCTTGAGACGTGAAACAGCTATCCCTATCTGAAATTATTCGTAATGGTCGACTATAATGGCTAATGTATTTTTATCTAATTTTATCTAATTTTATCACCTCTGAGTTACTTGTAGTTTTCGACGAATATAATTTTACAAATTTTGTAAACGCATTGATCACTACAAGAATGTATTTTACTCTATTGTGTGATGTTCGTGAATTTGGAGCTAAATGATCTACATGTAATATATCAAATGGTACATCTCCTTTTGGTATATTGTATAATAAACCTTCCTGTTTCCCTGTGACCGATGTGTACGCAATACATTTCAAACAGCTTTTTATATGTTGATCGACTTTCGTCTTCATCTCCGGAAACTAATAATAACTGTTCGAAATATTTCTCATACTTTTTTCAACACCTACATGACCCATCTCATTATGATGTTTGTATATTATGCTATTAAAGAAGTTTAACGCAATGGGAAGATAACAAAGAATTTATCCTTGATATTTTCGATATACTAATCCGTCCCTCATCTCGAAAAATTTATCTTCTGACAATTCTAATTTTTTCCGTATCGACGTAATTGTATCATCGTTACTTTGACATACTGCAAGGTTTCGGTCAAAAGAATTATCTTCTAGAACTGCGATTTGTCGACTTAGCGCGTCTACGTGCACCATTCGAGACCTGATCGGTGTTCTTAAGAGTAATCATAATTTTCTAATTCCAATACCCATTTCGCAATTCGAAGATTTGTTTCCTTTTTTTTAACGTTAAACTTAAAGCTTGGCAGTCTGTAACAACTTTAAATTTTATACCAAATAAATATGGTCGAAACCGACGGAGTGCATAAATTATTGACAACGTTTCCAACTCGAAGCTGTGATATTTCGATTCAGTTTGTGTTGTCCTTTTAGAAAAATAAAACACTGGATGTAACGTCCCATCTGACTTTTTTTGCAATAATATTGCACCAAATCCTGCTGCACTCGCATCGCAATGCAATTCTGTGTTGTCGCGCGGTGAGTATATACTTAATATGGGTGCTTCAATTAATCTATCCTTAAGTTCATGAAACGCGCTTTCTTCTGTTTCGTTGAATTAAAAATTTACATTATTGCAAGTTAAATCGAACAATGGTTTCGCAATAATCGAAAAGTTCTTTACAAATTTTCTAAAATACGAGCACATTTCAAGAAACTTTGTATATCCCGTACATTTCGCGGTATTGGAAAATTTTTAACTGCTTCTAGCATGTAGCCGAAATAAATTAACTTCGTTTGCATGAAAGCGACATTTGTCTAACCGTAATTCTAACTTGTTATCGAAAAGCAACTTAAAAACTTTTTCTAATATTTGTAAGTGTTGTTCAATAGTTTCCGCTGTCATAAAAAAATCATCCATATAGATAGAAATTTCACAAGAATCGATGGGTTTTTTAAAAATTAGCGTAATGTATCTTTGAAAGGCTATGGCCGGGTTTGTAGGTGATTTTCGCCCCCGACGGTATTTTGATCGAGCTTGGAATATGTCATAGCCTACCCAAAAAGACCCCCGTATGCAAAGTTTCAGCCCCATATCTCATCTGTAAGGGTAGTTATTGAGAAAAA
>CM052083.1:22598004-22609382 GCA_028453745.1 Agapostemon virescens
ACCGTCGGGGGCGAAAATCACCTACAAACCCGGCCATAGCCTTTAAGCGGAACGCCTTTTAAACCAAAAGGTATACGTACATATTCGTATTGCCCCAACGAAGTTACAAACGATGTATACTTTATCGATTCTTCGTCCATTTTTATATGAAAGAAACCATCTTTCAAATCCAAAGACGTAAAATATTTTTTCCCTCCTAACAAATCGAGCTGGTCCTCGATTAAAGGTAACGGGAAATTATCGCGTAGTGTAATCTTATTCAATTTCCGAAAGTCACACATTCGCATATTCCCGGTTTTCTTTTTGACTAACATTATCGGCGAGACATACTCTGACGTACTTTCCCTAATAATACCTTTCGCAATTAATCCGACTATAATTTTCCGCACTTCGGCTTTCTCGCTATAAGACAATCGACGTGGTGTACATGAAAACGGCCTTTCATCCGTAACCGTAAGAGTTAGGATATTTTCTGTCGCTGGATTAAGTAGTCTTTTTGGGCCAACATACAGTTTTTGAAATTGTTTCTGTATAGTCATCCTTAACTCAAAAGGAAGGTTTTCATTAACGCGAATTTGTTCCAAGGTACTAATTTCGTCCAGTTCGATGTTCAAAATGTCAATTCTCTCCATACTCTCTTGCCACTTGCATAAAGACAAACTAGCCATTTTCATGAAATCACGTCCTAAATTTAAACTACTCTTCATCGTTTCATCTTCTATAACCCGTAACATAATTTTATACTTTATATTATCTTAAATAAGCGTCACCTCTACACACCCTACTTCACTACACCCTAATTCAAACCATAAAATTGTTCAATTCCCACATCAGATATAATACATTTCTACGGAACGAACCGTCTCTTAATAAACGATATCGGACTTCCCGACTCTAATAACGCTTTACAACTTGATTTAAAGCTACCTATCCAAACTTCTACTGACCGTCGAAAATTGTCCTCTTCTTTATATAGGCTTATATTCGATATTCGCTCGACCGATGTCCGAATTTGCCGCATTGAAAACAGAACCCTTGCACCCTCTTCGGCTTTGGGCATGATGGTGCACAGTGCCCAGTCTCGTTGCAGTTGCAACACTTTAGAGGGTAGTCTCCCCTCTGCTTTCCTCGTGGCTCGCTCGTTCCGCTACTCGTTCGTTCCTGCATGCCGCGTTGCTGTCCGCTCTTTACCGTCGTCGAAGGGTGATCATCACGACGTTGTTGCGGATTCGTTTCCTTCGGGAACGGTATGTTCGTAAAGACTGTTACCATTGCCTCCAGTGACGTAAAGCACTGCACCCGTAATTGAGTACGTAATTGCTGGCACGGAATTTCATCGATCACATAACTAATTGTTTCGTTTTTTGGAACTGGAATACAACTGCCCAACACGATTTTCTCGTGAAGACAGTCCGCGAATGTTTCATTTGCGTTCCATCTTCTCGCTTCCAACTTACGTCGCAAAACCAGTGGATCAACACGTTGTCCATACATTTTGTTTAACTGGTGCATAAGATCTTCCGTGGACAATTCGACGCAGTCGTCCCGAGAGTGGTACCACCGTATCGCTCGTCCGGTTAGACGACAACAGACGAAAGCCTTTGAACTGTGCTCATCAAGTTCATACGCATCGAGCAACTTTTGTATTTGCTTCTCCCAGCGATGGAATTCCAAAACATTACTGTCAAATTCGCCTACCAGTTCTTTGAGCTCCTGCCACTTTTTAACGCTCGTTTGTGTTGTCTGTATTTTAACTTCTGATCGCGGGAGCATCATTCTTGCTACGTTAAGTTCTCTTCTTAAGAACTCAATCCCGCTTGTGGCTAGATCTCTTTCTCGACGAAGAAACTCAAGCTCTACCTCCGCGAGAGAGCGATCTCTAGATGCGACAGTGACCTGCGGGTGGCTGTCCTGAACTACAACGCGTAGCTCAATCACCTTTAATTCTTCAGGAGCTGTTAGGAGTTTCCAGGAGCTGCTTCAGTAATTCCTTATCCGTCAGTTCTTCAGATGGAATCCCCGCTTCCAGGAGCCGCTTCAGCAATTCATTTTTGGATCCGGTCGTAGGGAGATTCAATTCCTTCAATTTTTCTTTCAAAACGTTCAATACGTTTATTTAACAATATCCAAACATAGTAGCGTGAACAAAACAGAGTAGTACGTAAATCGATAAAAACATATATATAATACAATAGTTAAACGTAATCGGTAAAAACATATTCATATAACACTTAAATATAACACTACATGCATACTAATATAGATAAGCTATTCTTGCAAATTAAAAGTTTTGTATTTAGTAGGTACCGATCCGGTGCAGTTCTCTAAAATTTTATACAGCGTTTAGGGATAAGTAAATTTTATGTTTTTCGTTAAAAGCGTAGGGATCGGAAGTTGGACGAGGTTAGATCGACTAAAGATACTGCCCCACCACATGCGGAGTAGAAATTATTCTACGTGTTGTGTCGTGTAGATTCTACGTGTTTTTTCCTTTAAATATAATTCAATTTAAATCCAACAAAAAAAGGGGTAGAATTGCGGCAGATATTCTGGTCAGGTCAATCCGGCAACCGCCGAAATGGCAGCTTCGAAAGGGGTTGTATATGAGTAAAAAAAATTATGTTCTCGATTCTTTTCTTACTCTGACTACAAGTAACTGGTCACGTAGGCAGCGTGTATACCAAAGGCTATGGCCGGGTTTGGAGGTGATTTTCGCTCCCGATGGTATTTTAATCGAGCTTGGAATATGTGATAGCCTATCCAAAGAGACCCCCGTCCATCAAATTTCAGCCCCATATCTCATCTGTAAGGGTAGTTATTCAGAAAAATCGAAAAACGAGTTCTTGGTCCATTTACCCTATTTATTAATTAACTAATTAATTAAAAATTCTGAAAACATTCTGACACACTTCGGGCACTATACCATATGTTAGGTATTATTTTCAGATTTTTCTGTTGCAAACTCTGGTTGTAAACAGCGAAAAACACGAAAAAATGCAGATTTTATATAACAATCTTCAGTTGAATAGCGCAGATTTAATTTAGCAATAAGATATAATTATAAGTATTATGCTCAACTTTTTCAAATTCCTGAGAGTCGTGGGGCATAGTTGAAAAAAATAGAAACCACTTTTTTTGGCGTTTCTTTTATAGTTATACTCATCTTTTCTGAATCTAAAAAGTATATTATGTATTATTGAACGTTCTTGTGTTAACAAAAGTATTCCAGATTTTTAAAGTGGCGTAGTGCAAGAATTAAAATAATGTTATGTATGACATATTCCAATGTTTCGAAGAAGATTTAAACATCCCGGTTGGTGCAGCAGCTATGGTCCCTGACTGCGGAACCCTTAGATACTTTTTAGTGTTATATATATATGTTTACTAGTTATATGATTGTTAATGAACTCCATGAGTTTTTAAATTTTGAGCGCACCACTAACGATACCTTTTGGCAAAAATTTTGGCGTAAATCGTGAACATTTATCAAGATAAATGCAGTGGCTCTGGTCAAAAATGTTTTCTGGGGGCTGAAGAAAAATCTTAATTGAGCCACAACTCGACGAACCTATTTTCCACCTCGGCGACGGACAACCTAAGTGTGCCGCAGCGTGCCCTGAGAACGCAGTTCAATTGGAAATGGCGCAACAAATACAGAAATCTATTTGACAGACATTCTAGAACACATCTATTACGTCGAGACCCCCAGTAAATGGCATTTGGAAAAATGGCAAGCATGACCCAATAATTCTTCAAATTTTGGGCGCACCGTTAGTGATATCTTTTAGCCAAAATTCTGGCGTAAACTGTGAACATTAAGCTTGTCGATACAGTTAGTCTTGACTCAAAATTCTTTCTGGGGACGTCAAAAAATATCGTTATGTAAACCCACCTCGAAAAACCGACCGCATTTCGATCGCCTGCGGTCTTTAAAAACGGGAATCCATTGTGTATACATTCTGACTAGCAGATACCGATGATCGTGAATGGGAATTTAAGTGCCCTTTATGCATCTCCGAGATTGTTCAATGATACCGGCTGCTGCCGACAACCTCCCGTCATTTGTTCCCTAGTCGTCGAGCAGAGTGGTCATATCCAGAAGTTCCGACTTCGTCCGCATCATCTTATATTCATCCTCTGCGGGAATCTTTCCGGGGAACGCAGTTCTCTTTCGAGCATCGCAGTGAGAGGATAAGAAGAACTCCGAGAGGTATGCGGTGATGTAGGTTCGAAATAGTGGTGCGATTGACTCCTTTGGATGCAACATACTGGACCTTCGCTCGCATTTTCAAAATGTGTGTTCCTCTGACGGCGAATGCAACTGCCACAAATTATTTATTTATTTATAGGCATATAAATCGGTCGGAGTGAAGGATGCGAATTTATGATGCAGACGTGACATTTAATCATTTGGAGGGCTTAAACAAACAACAACGAGTTTCTAATTTGGGTCAAGAGTCCTCCGCTTTTTCGGTACTGGTCGCACCATAAAACTCGTGTACCCCAGACGATGCATCCCCTCAGTCTTGACCTCCTCTACTCCGCTGACTTCGAAGGACGGGTATTTTTCGGAAAAACTGGTGATTGGGTGACGTGGAGAAAACGCCTACTGAAGAATACCTACAATTACGCGCGTGTCCGCGAAGAGTTATTTATAAGCATATAATTATAAGAGTATTTATAAGAATATTTCAAATAAATTCTTATAAATATAAGAATATTTCAAATAAATTCTTACAAATATAAGAATATTTCAAATAAATTCTTACAAATATAAAAATATTCAAAAGCTAACCTAGACCAAAATATATGTCGTTAGAAAATTGGGAAAGAGGCGGAAGGCTCCATGGCTCAGTGAGGTAGTTAATCGGCTACCACCAGAAAGTCCCGGGTTCGACTCCCGATGGAAGAGAGGGCGCTGCTCCCATAGCATACACACGCATGTAAAGTGTGCCGATACAAAGTGCTCCAAATGCCATATCTGACGCCCCCCGGGACGTGTAAAAGTGATTAGTGTGTAGTGTTACCGCTCGGAATCATCCAGTAATATTAAGTTCGATGATTATCACGCGTCGATACCGCATATTATACCTTATCGATACATCCCCCTCGCCTAAGGGTAGGGCGGCGACCCCCTCTCGCTCGGCCCCCCCCCCCTCCCCCGCCAACGTTTCGGCGTGACCGCCACGCTAGGGAATTGGGACTCGCTCCCTAGACCCTCCGGACATCCCCAAATGGATCATCCAATGGAACCAAGCCATCCTGGCACCAGCAGAGACAATGCGCCCCCTGCGCACACTAAGTTAAACCACTCACCCCGCATAAGACAAAATCTAAACCAAATTCTCTGCAAACCAATCACAGCAGAGAAAATATTTAGATCCGCGCTCAAGGCGCTCAACAAACTCAAACCACCAATCGCCCCGAACATAAGCAATAAAACAAGACCATTAACGCGGTCATTAGAAAGCATAGATATAGCCAACTCGCCCGCGGACGGTGACTGGACTCTTCCGAAGAAACCAGCTAGAAGTCAGCAGACCACCGTTCACACGGACCCCGAAACCTTTATCACGGACAACAGATACACACCATTACTTAATACGACCCATTCCATCCGACCCCCAGAAACAGATAATTCTCCCGCAACCTCTAAAGAGATCGGACCCGCTAGCGACAATCTGTCCTACAACGGCAAACCTCCGCCCATATTCATGGCGAACACAAGTATCAACACACTCATCAACACCCTGAAAAAAGCGGAACACCTGAACAATAAATTCTCTATCAAGCAACACGAGGAACTGGAACACACAATATACTGAAAAAATATCTAGGCGTTCGAGAAATCCAAAGAGCACCTAGCACTGAACAATATAAAATTCTTTACTTATACACAAAAAAAATTGAAGCCGAAAAACCTGATACTAAAAGGCATCAATAGAAATTTTACAGAAGCTGATCTCCTTAAAGAGATCACCGAACTCAACCTCCCCCAAGTAAACATTTAAAAATATCTAAAATCACGCTAAATAAACGCAACCCGAACCAATACAGCTTCTTGATACAACTCACAAACCCCAAGCCCCTCACAAGCCCCACCGCCGAGTTGACTAAAATTAAAACCTTGCTATACCAAGTAGTAAGATGGGAATCCTTAAAAAAAAGGAATATACCAATGCAAAAAGTACCAAAGACTAGAGCACACCAGCACTAACTGTAACCTTGAATACAGATGCGTAAAGTGCAAAGACGGCCACGGCCCAGGAGAATGCAAGGTCCCTATCAATTCGGACCGTAACACAATATACTGCATAAATTGTGATGCCTACGGGCACCCTGCCTCCTACCGGGGTTGCCCCTGCTACCAGATCGCATTGTAAATCAAAGCCAAGGACGATCAACTAAAACAAAACAGAAGAGATGACAAGATACAATCGTAATCGTAATCGTAATCGTACAATCGTGCCCATCGTAATATTACTATATGAAATCGGCATTTTTTAATGTTTTTTTTAGTTTTTCGTTGTTTACAACCAGAGTTTGCAACGGAAAAATCTGTAAATAATACCTAACATGTGGCATAGTATCCGGAATGTGTCAGAATTTTTTTAGAATTTTTAATTTATTAGTTAGTTAATAAATAGGGAAAATAGGCCAAGAAAGCGTTTTTTTATTTTTCTCAATAACTACCCTTACAGATGAGATATGGGGCTGAAACTTGGCATACGGGGGTCTTTTTGGGTAGGCTATGACATATTCCAAGCTCGATCAAAATACCGTCAGGGGCGAAAATCACCTACAAACCCGGCCATAGCCTTTGAAAGGAACTGCCTCAGAGCCGCCCTACACATCTACAGGAAAACAGACAGCACCCACTTTATCAACAATAAAACACTTTACAACTTAGCTGACATTCCTCGCATCGACAACCACATCCTCAAGCTAACACGCGACTATTTTGCCAACATCCACAAAACTGAAAATAAAATCTTAAAAGACATGATGACGAATATAACCTCACCCAACATAGCAGAGGGCTCCCTATACGCCCATATCACCCCTCATTTTTTCATCCATCTAGACAAAGCTGGCCTAATACACGAGAGCTTAAACATACCAACAATTTACCACGCAGCAAGAAATGTGGCAGACAAATCAATCAAATATAACCTGACTACTAACCCCCCAACCATAAAATATTCCACAACGATACCTGATAGAGATAGAGATGACTTCCACCGCCTGGCAAAAGCATCCTGGTGGCAATCAGAAGATGCGAAATTCACAGACGAACTGCGAAGACGAATGCGCAGAAAATCGCGCCACCACCCCAATTAAGATAATAAGGAGCCCCGAAAGACTATCATATCAACATTGTGTGAAATCAGATCATACAAGTAACCAATAACACTGTCCAACACCAAAAACATTTTGCAATGCCTGTTGGATGATCCTTATACACTTTGTTATTCTCCAACCAAATCCGCAAGTAGAATTGCTCCATCACGCAACGTTTTCGAAAAATATTGATTTTTGTAAAACTGAATAATTTTGATAAAAAATGACGTCGTACGCAAAAACTAAACACGCGAGAAAGTTCAACTTTGAGTCAGGAGATAGAGGGGACTCTCCTCTACACATCCATATAGCCAATTATATTTTTATGTACTCCCTAATAGTTATAAATGGTTGTTAAAGTTTGAAAATGTACCGACGCGGGTACTTTGTACGCTCTATTTTTGTATTTATGTCAAAAATCCTTTATCTAGCAGGAATTTACTACACAGGAATGCATTCTACAGACATTTCTGGTAAAGAAACCATTCACGAAAAGTATTTGCTTCCCTTAATATAAGGGATGGATAAAAAAATATTCATTGACAGCTTGTGCCCGAAGAGTTCGCGCCAGACGGCCATCGCAGCCTTTTCTCGACTCGCCAAGGCCGTCGCTATGCGTAGTCGACGTTGGTACCACTCAACTATGTTTTTGCTTACTATGCTTAATTACATTTTTTTTTGTCTTTTAGGGTGCCAATCATTATAAAAAATTATACAAATACGAGTTATATTCACATTTCATTGTGGAAATGCTTAATAAAGAAAATTGAATACAAAAACTTACCTATTTCTGATGTAAACTTTAGAAATGTTTCTGGCTTGCTTGATGCTTGTTCCTGGTATCTCGATTTTCAGTAGTAAGTGTCCAACAGTAGTCAACAAGCATCGCACATAAGTCTTTTCCATTGTAACGCTTTTCAATTGTTGAAACATCTTGGTGAAAGATTAATGCTGGAATTGTATTCCTTGTTTTCATTTTTAAATAATTTCGTCATAAATATAATAAAACTGTCCGGTTGATTTATACACTTCCGCGACATTTTATCGATTTAATATGCAGCAAAAAAATTTAATTTAAATTTTTAATTATGCACTTAAATCGATAAGAATAGTCCCATTTACGTCGTGTTTGGACTTCTTTTAATCAGAGGAATCTCGAATGTCCATTGGTATTACAATGGAAATTAACAATTGTAATTAAGAAAATAAAAATTTACAATTGGTATTTCAACAATGGAAAAACGTTACAAAGGAAAAGACTTATGTGCGATGCTTGCAGATTACTGTTGGACACTTATTACTGAAAATCGGGATACCAGGATCAAGTAAGCAAGTACATATTTGAATGGTACCAACGTCGACTACGCATAGCGACGGCCCTGGCCAGTCGAGAAAAGGTTGCAATGGCCGTCTGGCGCGAACGCGTCGCGCACAAGCTGTCAATGAATATTTTCTGATCCTTCTCGTATATTAAGGGAAGCAAATACTTTTCGTGAACGGTTTCTTTACCAGAAATGTCTGTAGAATGCATTCCTGTATAGTAAATTCCTGCTAGATAAAGGATTTTTGACATCAATACAAAAATAGAGCGTACAAAGTACCCGCGTCGGCACATTTACAAACTTTAACAACCATTGACAACTATTAGGGAGTACATAAAAATATAATTGGCTATATGGATGTGAAGAGGAGAGTCCCCTCTATCTCCTGACTCAAAGTTGAACTTTTTCGCGTGTTTAGTTTTTGCGTACCACGTCATTTTTTATCAAAATTATTCATTTTTACAAAAATCAATATTTTTCGAAAACGTTGCGTGATGGAGCAATTCTACTTGCGGATTTGGTTTTAGAATGACAAAGTGTATAAGAATCACCAAACAGGTATTGCAAAACTCGAAAAAAGTTTTATTTTGTTGGACAGTGTAATTATAGTTTGTAAGTTCCTCTTATACACGTTGCATATTACTATAATGGCATAGCCTGTAATTTAGCCGTTAATCTCCGAGCAATATTAATTTTAGTTTAGACTGAGCATATACTAGTCTTACAACTTGAAATAAGAACAAGTCTTCCCATCACCTCACACTCCCACCTACATTCACACATACTAACGCACACACACACACATGCACACTCACAATTATTAGATACTAGTTCGGGTTTTTTTTAATTCTTTTTTCACCCATGATAATATTACCATGCGACAAGACTAATCCTTTTAACGTGTCGAGTAAACCCCGAAATGTGCAATTCTCCCACCACGATATTAGACATAAAGCGAAGAACCAAAGATGTTCCTACTTTATAAGACTGATATAGACTAAGGCTGTTTTTAGTATTTTTATTTGCGCCTGCTGTATATATTGTTAACTCCTCGCAAATGAAAATTTTTTACAATATCTTCTCCAGGAAGCTAAATTTTGCATTAAAGTTTTAAGTTCTTTGTGAAAGTAAAAAGATTTAAACTGTGTTTTCTGCAACATTAAAGATCGAATATGCGGACTTCACATCGCCAATGTGACGACATTCGTCCTCAAAGGGTTAAAACTAGACTGAATCTCTTTTTAATATTGTTTTGCGTTTTCTGCTCCTCGTTCGGCGAACGACGCGGCATCTCGTTTATTTACAATTATATCTGTACAATTAGTGACTTTTTACAACCAGATTACAATTCGGATAAATCTATCAATTTGCCGTCCAGTCCGCTCGACAGCCAATCTTCGACTCTCTCGATTGTCTGTCGGTACAACAGTTCCATGACAACCACCTTCTTTTATTATTTTCTTAAGGGTTGTTCACCATGAAGTAATTCTTCATTATGACGACTCCATATGAACCACCGTCGTAACATAGCCCTCCTCTTCCAATGAGCGGCCGTCCCGGTCGTGACAAATTTCACTCCTATTGACCGGCAGCAATCGAACAAAATATCCTGCCAGATTCAGTCCCTGCACTATCGATCTATCGGACAACTGACAGGTAATCTCTTCTTGAAGTAGCTTTGCCTGAAAAATAGGTAAACAACAAAAACGGCTGTTATCATTTACCCAGACGGCCTTTTCAGACAGTTAACGTCCTGACATTTGTCCTTCGTCTCAAAGGAAAACTATCCAAAAACCTTGAGCAGAACGTCGACACTTTTACAACGAGCACAGTTTCGACTACTGTACTTTTACGTCGAGTACAATCTCGATTACTGTCACTCGCCACTCCTCTTGACTCTTTGTCTTGAACCTTGGGTACTTCTCTCTTAAAGAAGATTTGCGTACTTCTTTCTTTCAGTCTTCACGGGAGTTCCCTTCTCCAAACATTCATCGAAACTCTCCCCCCGATACACCTCCAATTACTATAGGATACAATCTACCGTAATATGGAAACCGGTGCATCACTTTTTGTGGACCAGTCAGGGAACGATGTACCCTCTTGGGAATGCAACTTCTTTCCGCAATGGAAGAGTTCACCCACTAGAGGATACAACTTCCTCCCCCCATAGAACCGTTTCTCCCACAAATGGAAAAAGTTCAATGTGTCGGATCAAAGGTTCCACCCTTGTCTTCAGCGAAGACATGTCCTCTTCTCGGGCGAGGGACAGTTATGGATTATGACGTACAGCTTCGTATCGAGCCAAACGATCACGTGTACGATCTTAGGCCTTGATTTCGGAGAACCAGCAATCCGTTGTATGATGTCATTAAGGCAATTGTTGCGACGGCAACACGGAAGGTTATCCGTGCCTAACCCCGCATTCAGAAACTTGTAAGTTCTACAATAAAAAGGCAGGTAGAAGGCGCGACTTACGACCGCGCCGAACACGGACAATTTTGACTCCGACGTGCGACGCACGTGAAGACCAGCAGAGAAACCCTGCAATAAACCACGTTAATCCCTTATTGACACCATTTCCTAGTCCTTCCGATGTACTCCGTCAAGCACCTACAATTTCCCACTCCTTCAGATATACGCCCACAAGCACGCTCCTTCCATCATTCCCACAACCAATTAAAAAACGCTAAATTCCTCTACCAAAAACTACCCTCA
>CM052083.1:22626305-22645513 GCA_028453745.1 Agapostemon virescens
TTAGAATTTTTAATTAATTAGTTAGTTAATAAATAGGGAAAATAGGCCAAGAAAGCGTTTTTTTATTTTTCTCAATAACTACCCTTACAGATGAGATATGGGGCTGAAACTTGGCATACGGGGGTCTTTTTGGGTAGGCTATGACATATTCCAAGTTCGATCAAAATACCGTCGGGGGCGAAAATCACCTACAAACCCGGCCATAGCCTTTGTACAATTTTCATCTCGAAGAGAGGAGATGTAAAGAGAATATACTCTTTAGATTAAGCGCGCATCTATGACACCCGTAAGATATCTTATCGATTAATCGAAAATCGAAGAGGTAGGAAGGGAGAGAGAAAGACAGGCAGAGAAGACAGATACAACCTCCAGAGAGCACGTCAAAAAGAAAAGACAAAAAGTGATTAGTGCAGTGATTAATTTAACTGTAGTTCAAACAGCATAATAAAAAGAGAGACGGATAATTGACTTTAATAGTCGTTTCTCTTGTTTACAGAGAAACTAATTTGGTTGTTTTATTCGAATAACCCCAAATTTAATTATAAACTTATTATATATATATATAATGTTATTACGACATAACACACCTTTTGCATTGTAAAAAATGACAAGTTGGCGTACGTTGTATGAAGTGTTTCTCTTATGTCCGATTATTATCAGTGAACTTAGTGAATGTCTAAACACAACTGATTTTCTGAGGCTCGAGACAGTTTACACAGACTGTAATGTTTGTAAACATACATCACAATCGCATTAAATATCACACTAGCTCACGCAAATTGTTACATTCCGAGGTGTCGAATATTATTGTCACGTCAAGACTAGACATTGTTTCGTTTAAAATAGAATACTTAGTAAACGTTAATAATTATATAAATAAAAAGTATGCTTTTAGTAACTAGATCCTATATAGTAATGTAATTTAGAATTAATTTTTTTTTCTTCATCGTGAACAAAATTACAATACGGCAAAGTGAAAATTGTATAGTGTCCGAATATTAAAGTGATTCACTGTACATCACTAGCAATACTAATGTTTAGTCTATCAAGCATGTGGTACAAGGATCTTAATCCCTTTGTAAAGCAACAACATAGAATCACAGTCGAAATACAGGGTGTCCCAAAAGTAATTTAACAGCGGGAAATGAGGGGTTCCTGAGGTCATTTGAAGCAACTTTTTCCTTAGCGAAAATTCAATCTGCGGCTTTATTAACGAGTTATGGTCGAAAAATGACTGACCAATGAGAGCGAAGCGCGCGACCCAGCAGGCGCTCAAACGAGAGCGTTCGACTGTCCGCCGGCCAGGCGCGCGAGCAGAAGCGGAGCATTGAGCTGCGTTCGAGTGAAAGAACAAGTCGGAGAGCGCGAACGTACCGAATTTTTTTTACTACGCGACGATAATAATTTTAAGAAAAACGCTGTTGATTCTTATTTCAGAATGTCTAAAGAGTAATCACTAATTTCTCAGATCCGAAAGTTAAAGAATGTCATTAACAGTAAACTCACCCATTCAGTTGTAAATCCATTGCATGCTTGTAAATCTGGACAGCAGGACAGTAGGACAGGGCGTTGACCCCTTACAGTGTACGGTGAACTCATCAGCTGATCCCAATTCCATGTTTATTCCTATTCCATGGCGATGAACGCAGGTGATGGACGAAAGTCAGCTATTCCAAAGTTCACTTTCATTGCACTGTCACTAAACACTGACACCATAACGTTTTTAATAATAGTTGAAACGATGTTTCCTTCGTTTCAATTTATGGCTCTGAAAAGAGCCGATTTTTTTAAAGGAATACCTAACAGAATGCCTAAAATACACGTGTTTCACATTTTTTCCAATCCGTTGTTCTCACCGTACAAGAACATTTAAAAAGATATTATAATGCAATAACGCGCTCGCGACGTCCTTTCCATGGCAAGAAACTGTGGAAGACTGAAGAGATGGTCGCGTTTTCCTGCAAGGGATCGTGTAACACGAACTGAAAAAGGACAGAGAAATTCCTTGTCCTAAGAAACAGAAAAGGAAAATACATACGTTTCAATAGAACCGTTTTCGGACTAGGTCGTTGCCTGCGACGGTCTTGAAACCACCGGCCGCCAAACCCTCGACTTTGTCATGTTTATGACCCACCCTTGAGGCCCGGTCGCAAGTGGCACGCACTGGGAACGAGGCCCAGTCGAGAAGAATGTATCGCGTACGATAGAAAACACTTGTTTTCCAGCGACCACCGTGCTCTGGTATTGCCAATGGATTTTCGTTGATTCTTGCGTTATAATTTGGTGGCCCTGAAAAGGGCAGATTAATATCAGAAAATGTGCTCATATTGTTCTCCTTGTACGTCCAAACACATTTGGGCACGTTTAACACATTGCTGACCGGTCATGAGTAAACTCGTGATAAGCTTTTTTCCGCATCTTTGTTGTTTTCACGGCGCACTGTTGGAAATCTTGTAGTGTAATTATTTGGTCTGCATACCTCGAGTTGTGTCTCGCTTATAAGACCGGCCAAGTTTCGTTCTTAGTTGTAAACAAAATTTCAACGATGACCACTTTGCAAAACTTGTGGTGTACCATTACACTTAGGTGATTGTTATACTCTTTATCATACGAAAAAGAAATATTAAGAGTTGAATAATAAATACAATTTATTAAAGTTTATTTATATTGCTTTACTTCCACATCCGCTTTCAAAACAATAGCTGGGCACATGAGGTAAATTTTCAGAAAAGTTGCCGGTCAGCAATGTGTTAATTGTTTTCTCTCCACAGCCGACAATCCTCTTCGTATAAAAGATATTAGCTAATTTCCGGATGTAAGCCGGCGATGGTGTTTGAATATGCAGAAATTCTTCTTGCAACCTCCGCGTTGTTGCATTAGCATTTCCGAAAACGTGACCAAAACAGAAAGAAGCCTGGCACGACGGATGTGAAAATTTTCGTTTTCGCCTACAGGGTTCCAAACGTTTTCTATTGAACGCTATACATTCTTTGTTCACTACGGTTCGTTTTAAGTGTGTGCCACAGGCGACGGTTTCTCAAGGATTACAAGGAAGGCAGAAAACAGAAAACAGATGACCGGGTAAAATTGCGCTTCGTTTCGAATGCGTGTCGCCAACCCCGTCCTCACCATCCCGTCAAAAAAAAAACCGTCCCGTCGTAAAACCGGAAAACAGTAAATCGTAAATTTGATGGTCTAAATGTTGGAACAGTCAAGCTTCTTAAGCGAACTCCAACTGTTTTTTTTTATCGACGGGACGGTGAGGACAGGGGTTGGCCACACGCATTCGAAACGAAGCGCAATTTTACCTGGTCATCTGTTTTCTGTTTTCTGCCTTCCTTGTAATCCTTGAGAAACTATCGCCTGTGGCACGCACTTAAAACGAACCGTAGTGGACAAAGAATGTATAGCGTTCAATAGAAAACGTTTGGAACCCTCTAGGAGAAAACGAAAATTTTCACATCCGTCGTGCCAGGCTTCTTTCTGTTTTGGTCACGTTTTCGGAAATGCTAATGCAACAACGCGGAGGTTGCAAGAAGAATTTTCGCATATTCAAACATCATCGCCGGCTGACACGGCTAAATTGTTTATTATTTCGGATCTGAAAAATTAGTGATTATTCTGTAGACATTCTGAAATAAGAATCAACAGCGTTTTTCTTAAAATTATTATCGTCGCGTAGTAAAAAAAATTCGGAAAGTTCGCGCTCTCTGACTTGTTCTTTCACTCGAACGCAGCTCGACGCCCCGCTTCTGCTCGCGCGCCTGGCTGGCGGACAGTCGATTGTGCAAAAATTCCTTTAACATACTGTAGTATCTCAGAAAAAAGGCAAGGGCACGTGACTGCGAATCGAACTCGGGACCTCTGGTCGAAGCCGATCGACTACCGCACTGACCCACGGAGCCCTCCTGCTTGCTTTTTCCCAATTTCCCAACGTCTTTGTAGTCTGGGGGGTTCTGATCCCACAATACTTCAACACTTTAAGCGCCACACCAATTTTGCCTTATTTAGGTACTCGCCGGTATTTAAGTAGATTTATTAATTTATTGATGGAATGGAAGTTTGTTAGTTTTATGTCTTATTTTACACTATCAGTCACCGGCTAGTATCGCGTTCTGGACGAAAAATTTAGCGTTTAGTTAAATAAAGTTTAACTAAACTTTTTCGTCCAGACCGCATCAGTCACCGATGACTGACGCGGCGCTTCACGTGTTAATTAATGAATTTCTGAAATATTTAAGACGTGCTTTGAAAATAATTCCGTAACTATAAGATGTGACGTCGCCCTTTTCCGCGCGGGTTTTCGGCCGGCGAAAAGGGGCAACTCCGGGTTTTGATAGGCACAGATATCATGATATCAGATATACACAGCCTACCTCGGGCCGTCCTCGCGCGAAAACTACGAACCACTGCGAGTAATTGGTTATCGAAGAGTCACAAGGTCGACTTACCGTGATCTTGGCGTGGGTTGTTCACGCGCTTTCTAACCCTTCGTCCGAACGGCCTCTAGTCGGCTTACACCCTGGGAGCTATATCTTCCATACCCGGAACCACCCGTGACGCGGAATACTCGGTACTAGGTTCGGTACGGGAACAGGCGGAAATAAGAGCGTGTGCTCTCGATAATGACCAGCGCGACAGTGACTCTTCGATCCGCATCGACGGAACGCATCGATTCTAGCTCTCCCTACCCTTCCGTACTGCCGAATTTCCCGGATTGGCTCTTGCCGCAACACGACTGGAACAGTCGCAGGATCGTCCCTTTGAGCGGTCCTTGTGCCCCAGACCGACTCGCGAAACGTTCACGATCACTTTTTAGCGAACGGGGAAGATGAATCTTCATCTTCCCAGGCACCGTCACTCTATCCTCGCTGGGATCCTTAGTGAGCGAGATGAGGCGACCGGGAGAACGTGAAAGACGTATGTTCGCAAAACGATCCCTTGTTCCTCGACGTCGCCTCCGGATTTCTGGGCCCGTGTGTTGAAATTCCTTTTCTGGTTCCGGATCCGGATTTTCCGCAATATGGCCATATTTTGTCTCCGGTCTTGATCCCATGATGCGGGGCGCCGTCCGGAGCTCGTACGAAATGTGGTGCACTAGACACCTCCCTGCAACGTCGTACTCGGTACGCACAAAAGATGGTGTTAGCAGGGAGTTACGAAATCGTTCGCACGAACTGCAACGTCACAAAGATTATTAGCTATTTTTATTAAACAGTTAGGTGGCCAGATAGCCAAGGAAGTGCTAGTTGATATTCTTTACATAAGGAAATAGTATAAATATTGAACATCCAGAAATAATAAGCTCGTAATAATTACTGTAGAGATGATCTATGTCCGCCGAAATTAGTTGGGGTGGGGAGAATCGCGCATCGCTGAGCTTAGTGCGCACGTGTGTACCTGAGCTACTTAGGCGAGCGTGCTCAGTCCAACAGTCAGACGGGTCGGGGACGCCGGCGGGAGCGGACGGGCTCTAGGATCGGGCCTATCCAGACCTCCTGGGGTCAGTCAGTAGTTCCCTTGGCCTTCCTTCAGCCAACTTGAGGTGGATCAAGGGTCCCTACCGCTGGTTATCTTGGCCTACCTTCAGCTAGCTTGAGGTAGTCCAAGGTCGTTTATAAATAGCTTAAGCTAGTTCGAGGTACACTCCCAGACAAAAAGATAGCACACCCGTGCTATCTTTCATTTTTCGTGTTAAGATTATGCTATTGTTACGAGCCGAGGGCCTTTGCGGCTTTGCGTGGTCAGAGGTTGATTATGATTTTGGGGAATATATGTGTAGGGAGTCGTGGACTAACCGAAACGTCTTTCAGAACCGGGTCGCCACATTAGGTATATAGGGATAGGGTTTAAAATGTTTTTGGTTGCCTCGTAACTTTATGAATTTAAATGAAGACGCACCTCGAGCGGCAAAGATGTATCCTCGTGGGTTTTACCAACTACTAGTTATGAATTAGGAGGTGGAACAATTGAATTGAGAAACGGAGACTGGTAAAAGATAGTATATTACAGGCTAAGTTCTATACAATTGTGCAAGTGAATGTGTGTTGCGTGGACGCTAGACACAGCTCTCAGTTTGTCGCACTGAGTGTACGGGGGGCTGCTTAACCTCGTTACGATACGTACTTGGTTTACTTCTGCTTGAAAGAGAATTAAACTCGATCTTGCTATGACGTTTCTAAGTCGAAGGTTCACGTGAAACTAGCCCCGTTTTTTAGGACCGTCCGAGCCCTTTATATACCCGGATTTTCCTCAAAAATCGATAGTGGTGGTGGCCACATGTGCGGTGGTTTCCGAAAATTCGTGGGAGAAAATTGGTAGTGGGGGTGGCCACATGTGCCGTGGTTTCCGGGAAACTCGTCGGAGTAACCTCTTCGGTGGCGACAGACTTACAATTGTAGAATGCGTTGCACCCTGTATACTGTGAAGTGCGGTCAACGAGAAGTTTATATATTACTATTCAAATGGTTGTTTAGAGAGACAAAGGCGAACCGAAATGATAAACAGTTTTCGCCAAACCTTAGACGAATTGTCTTGTAAATTGGATTTGTGTTTAATAAATCAGTTAAATCACCTACACAATAAACAGACCCACCGAACGGGACCAGCTGGCGTAGATCTCGGGAAGAGCAAGAAAATACGTCGGAGAAAACTCCGTACGTTACACTAGCGTGGAAACTCTGAGTTATATGTAAAACGTACCTTCTACGAATATGTAAACATAACACAGAGTGACTTTACTTCACTGAGTTCTCTTAGTTGGAAGAGAAACACATAATCCGACGCAGACAAAATGATAGCACAGTTAAAAAATAAAGCTATATATTTCATATAACACCACTACATGTTTCATATAACAAAAGTATACATATTTCTTATAATAATATGTGTACAAAGCTATATTTTTCTAATAATGCGTAGAACCTCCTTTGTTTTCTATGAGTTCCACCATCCTTTTAGGTATAGACTTATATAGTTGTTTAATTTTTATTTGTGCTAAATTTTCCCATTCGGTCACAATGCAAGTTTTTAATTCATTTATGTTTGAAAATTGTCGGCCTTCAGCACATACTGCTTGCGAAAGCATTGCCCAGCAATTTTCTATGATATTTAGGTCGGGTGAGCACACCGGCCATTGAAGAGTGGAAATATTCTCCTTTAAAAAATAGTCCTTAACAATTTTAGCAGTATGCACTGCAGCATTATCTTGCTGGAATGTATATGGTGTAACAGCAATGCGTTCTGCATATGTATAAATTTGATTTTTTATTAGCTCGAGATAACGGACGCTATTCATTGTGCCCTCGATAAACTTAATTTCTGTTTTCCCTTTATATCCGATACCAGCCCCGACCATTACTCCACCTCCACGCATTTGACGACGAATTTTTGTTAGTGGTTATTTACGAACATCACGATAATAATACGTACATCCGTCTGGGCCTTCAAGGTTGAACCTCTTTTCATCCGTAAAGATTACTTTTCTTACTTAGATATGCTTTTGCAAATAGCAAACGTGCCTCCTTATGTCTTGCGTGTAGTGATGGTTTCGCCATTAATCTGATCCGATTTACAATGTTGCTAATCTGGAGTACACGACAAACATTTCGTACAGTTGTTTCCACTCCAGCTTTCTTAGCGATCTCTCGCAGTGGCACAAGAATTGGAAGCAGCACGTATTATTGCCCGTGTATCGCGTTCAGATAAAGCTGCTGGCCTTCCTGTACTTTTCTTCTTTCCGTATGCAGTTATATCTTTCAGCTGAGGAGGAAGGTATTACCGGAATAAATGCACCGTTTTCCTCGAACTCTTTTTATTTTACTCGTGCGGGGACGAATCGCGAAAGGTTGCGATACTAAATGCTTGTCGATCTTCTCACACGCGTTGCTTGGAGACAATAGAGAGCGAGGCCCAGCGCCTCCGCGCTTTTTATTTATTTCCTCCTACTTCTGGAATCTTCGATGAATATCGATCGCGACGCTTCTCGAAGATTCCCGAAACGTCGCTAATTAACGGTCGCCACGCTTCTCGGATCGATATTTGTAACGGACGCCGCGCTTCTCGAAGCTTCCCGAGTCTTCGATCAATCGATGCCGCGACTCGAACATCTGGGCCGGTGGTAGCGGCTGAGCCGCTACACAGCAAATTATATATAACTTTTCGACTGCGACTAACTTCTTTTGCAATATGAGCAATAAACAACTTTTGTTTCCGGAGAGCTAAAATTGTACTAATTTCGCTTTCACTAAGCTTTTTGCCACGACCCATTATGAGGATAGCGATATAACAAAACTCTAGATAGAAATTGAATGTAATAACTCCGTGCAGGTTCACGAAACACTGAAGAATATGTAAACATAGTACAAGTGTGCTATCATTTTGTCTGCGTCGGATTATGTGTTTCTCTTCCAACTAAGAGAACTCAATGAAGTAAAGTCACTCTATGTTATGTTTACATATTCGTAGAAGGTACGTTTTATATATAACTCAGATCTTCCACCCTAGCGTAATCTTAACACGAAAAATTAAAGATAGCATGGGTGTGCTATCTTTTTGTCTGGGAGTGTGTATTAAGACTTCTTCAGTGCTGCCTTCCTTTACCTTCACCCACCATCAGTTGCTCTCGTTGAATAATAATTTGATAAGGATATACAACTCTAAGTTTCTCCTGAACTTTTAAAAGTTTATTTTTTCTAATTTGATACTTCTGTCTTAAAATTGATATTCCTCCGATTAAATATCCTCCAGGGACTTATTCACGGATGAGACCGTGAGCGAGTACGTGGTGCCGCGACCCTAGAGTCCCGAAGCGCTTATAGGTTGTTGCGTCCATATTTACTTAGATCTGAATTTTATTTGGTCTCGTTGTCTTACTATGGTTACGTCGCACTCGTATCCGTAGTTAACTTGACTCTTGTAAGATGATTAGAGTAGTATTTATTCGTTGGTCTTGTGAACTGAGCGCAGTTGTGTGCGGGGTTAAGTTGACTCTCGTAAACTGGATAGATACATAAGCCGTACTCGTGTAGAAGATTTTAAGTTGTGTATCTCCTCGTTGACTAATCGTCGTTGGTTTATTAACATTGATTTAGCATTGTTGATTTTACATCGTTGGTTCATCATCATTGATTTATTACTGTTGATTTTATATCGTTGGTTCATCACTGTCAGTTTATACTTATTGATTTAACATTGCTGGTTCATTATCGTTGGCTTATTGTCATTGTTCATTTTACATCGTACAGTAGCTTATTTTTAAACTAGTTAAAAATCTAAATTACCTAGCAATAATTTTTGGGTTTCTATGCGTAAGGTAATAATTACAAAATTTATATTTCTTATTGAAAATTGTTATTTCTCCGATCCGAGGTCTCTCCCAGGGGCTTACTGACGGATTCGGCCGTTTGGTGAGTTCGGGGTGTCGCGAACCTGGGGTCCCGAATCGCCCATAGATCGTTGCGTTTCCGCTTACTTAGATTGCGTGCATGCGTTAGTTAATAAGCGTCGTTGTTAATATGTCAAGTAATTGTTGCCTAAGCTTCACCTTTTCTCGCTCGTATTCTGGCTCCGGCACATACCGTTGTTGTGTCGGCCTTGCTGGCAAGTTTTGAACCGACCAGTGTTGGTGCCGGCGCGAAGTCATTGAGAGGGATGCCTGAGGGTCTTGTTCACTCAGGTAAAATTCCTAACTTGTAATCCTACCCACGCCGTGGCATACGTGTTCACGTCAGGTAGTTGGGGGTGTTTTTATCTACACCTCTTCATTTACTGATGTATACTATTTACATACTTCGCGAGTTACAACATCCTACGAACAGCGAATAATATCGAGCTTATTAGCTATTAACTATTGTTTCACACTTGGATTTAGTATAGAATTTAAGCATTCAGTCTTTAGTCATGAGTCTTCAATCTTTAAATCTTATAGTCGTTAGTTCTTAGGGCTTTAGTCTTTAAGGCTTCAGTTTTTCATTCTTTAGTCTTTAAGTCTTCAGTTTTTCATTCTTTAGTCTTTAAGTCTTCAGTCTCCAGTCTCCAGTCCTTAAGTCTCTGGTATTTCAGTCTCCAATCTTTTAGTCTCCAGTTTTACAAAATTTATATTTTTTTTTGAAAATTGTTATTATTCCAATCGGGGCTCCCCCAGGGGCTCGCTCAAGGACATGCCCGTGAGAAAGTACGGGCTGTCGCGTCCCCGGGGTCTTGAAGCGTCTATAGATTTTTGTGTCCATTTTTACTTACAAGGAGAGTGCAAGGTCTTCGGGTCACGGATTCAATTGAAACTTTGTACATTGGTAGAGAGTGTTCTTCTGATTAAGAATATATATGGTTATACCCGCCAACACTCAATAACTTTTAAACATTCATAAATAACGATTGAGAACCCTTAAATGAATTTCTATTACGATTGTGGCGGCTCTACCTCCTACTCTTGCCGGTAGAGGGACAGTAGGACGAGACTTTCACGTTAGTTCCTAATCCACCTCCAGTTCATATACAGGTTGGTTGGTAACTAGTGGTACAAGCGAAAAGGGGGTGATTTTACATGAAAAAATAAGTCGAAAATATAGAATAAAAATTTTTCGTTTGAGGCTTTGTTTTCGAGAAAATCGACTTTGAATTTTCGCAAAGTACGCGTGCACTTGATCATGTCTCGTTGTAACGGATCTCACTGTAAATCGTTGTCTCGATGGGACACGTAAATTACGAAGTAATCACAAAGTTTATTATTACAAAAATTGCTGAAAATGTTGCCCATTCTGCCGAACACATACTTCTGCTCTTCTAATTAAATTTCTATGAACACTTTCTGACGTATTCGATTGTTTAAAAGTATAACATTTTAAAATTCAAAGTCGATTTTCTCGAAAACAAAGCCTCAAATGAAAAATTTGTATTCTATATTTTCGACTTATTTTTTCATGTAGAATCACCCCCTTTTCGCTTGTACCACTAGTTACCAACCACCCTGTATATGAACTGGAGGTGGATCAGGAACTAGCGGGAAAGTCTCGTCCTACTGTCCCTCTACCGGCGGGAGTAGGAGGTAGAGCCGCCACAATCGTAATAGAAATTCATTTAAGGGTTCTTAATCGTTATTTATGAATGTTTAAAAATCTATTGAGTGTTGGCGGGTATAACCATATATATTTTTAATCAGAACAACATACTCTACCGATGTACAAAGTTTCAATTGAATCCGTGACCCGAAGACCTTGCACTTTCCTTGTTCGTTTCCCAGATTTTTTTCTACGTCTGGCTACAAGTAACTGGACGCATAGTAAAGGTATATTTCAATGCCCAGTGTGGCGACGTCTGTGCAACGAGCACACCGTCCGCCAACATAGTTTGCACGCGCGACGACGATCGTCCGCGGGCAGCCCGGAGAAACGTTCGGCGAAACAATGTAAGATCGGTGGCCAGGGCGATCGTCGGTTGTGCGATCATTGTATTTCGAGAGACGAATGCAGGCGACGACCATTCGCTCGCGAGGATTCGGTTGAAGCAGACGGCTGCTCCCGAAGCGAATAAAATCATAACGAAAGCGACCAAGTCTCTAGTTATTTCATCCGTGCTCCCACACCCAGGTCTATTGGAAGCGAATTGCGGCGGCGGCGCGACTTTGAAATTTTGGGGCTGGTAAAAATCGCGAAAATGGGCAAATAGGGTTAATAAAAGGTAGCTTCCTGAAGTCCCCTGAAATGATATAGATATTGAGAGCTCTGCTTAAAGAGGAAGGTTTGGGGAAGATTTTGCCATGGAATCATGTCGATAGCTCTAATAGTTTGGTCGGGGGACGCCTTCAAAGATTGCCAACTACTGCCAAATATTGAAGGGACGTACCACCCCCTGTCGAAAATCTTGAAAAATTGCCTCCAATATTTGGCAATCTTTGAAGGCGTTCCCCGACCAAACTTGATTCCAATGGAAAATCTTCCCCAAATCATCCGCTTTAAGCAAAGCTCTCGATATTTAGGCTGGCATTTCAGGGGACTTCAGGAAGCAGCCTTTTATCAACCCCATTTTGCCCATTTTCGCGATTTTCACCAGTATCAAAATTTCAAAGTCGCGGCGCTGCCGCAATTCGCTTCTACTGGACCCGAGAATTGAAATACACCCTTACTATGCGTCCAGTTACTTGTAGCCAGGGGACCCGGGTGTATGGGCCCCCCCAATGGTGACTCTGATCCATTGGGCGGTTAGCCACGGGGTGGCGGTCCATCTCCAAAATCCTCTCACACCACCTCCTCGTGGTGGTCCCTGGGAACACGCAATGCGTGTTGCTGACGGAGTGAGGGGTCCGCTGCGGGAAGTAGTCCCTGTGATGTGTGAGGCTGTACTGGTAGGGCTTCCCATGCCAGGGTGGTTCATACTGAGGGGTGAAAACTGCAGCAACATTTGTTCTCGACAGTCTGTTGTCTGTCGGGAGCCGCATACCGCATGAGGTGGAACATGTCTCAGGGCATGCGGAGGTCTTGCCTTTACCCTACAAATCCTACAAAGTCCTTAATTCCCCAAGCTATCGCAAACGTGGCGACGAGAGCATCATCGGTTTAGACGCCGATTGTGGGCTGGTGGGAGCACCAGTTGTGGGCGTTCGTCCGGCACCGGGTACCTGGCTCCCCTCGGTGGCTGTTCAGCCTTGCCCGGATGGCCTCTTTTCCTACCACTCTCGTGGGAACATCATGGAAAGTTCAACACAAAAAACCTTGGGGTTGGGGGGAGACGCTCTGTGTCTGGTGGCACCCCCCTCAGTGGAGGGAGTTGAGGGTGGGAGCGGCTCGCCGGCCAGGGGGGCGGCGAGTTTAGGAAGTCCATCGCCGATGCGTCTGTTCCTTACCTGTTAGGGTTTCCTCAATCGCTGGATCGCGTAGTTCGTCGCGGACAGGACGGACGTCACCGGCGGTGGACAGGGAAGGAGGACTCGAAAGCCATGACTCCGACAGCGGGGCGTCCGTCGTCTCGGTTGCTGTCTCGAGTGTATCTCGAGCCGGTTCGATAAAACGAAAGGCGCCACCGAGCGGCGAGGCCAAGCCGACGAAGGCCAGCCGTACGACGCGGAAAGAGGAGGAAGAGACTACCCTCCGCCCGGATGGTGACGGGGGCGTCACCAGACAGGCGACGAGGAAGAAGGCCGGAACTACCCCATCGGCTGACAGTGCGTCCGACTCAGACTTGGACTCGGATGCGGGTCTCAAGGCCACCTCCACGAGGAAACAAGCGGCCCGGATGAAGGCGCTGATAGGGGGATTGGAGATAGGGGGCTGATAAGATTCCCCACTAAACGGCGGAGGTGGTCGAGGCGGTAATCGCATTGACAGGGTGTCGATGGTATCCAAAGGCCTAAAAGGGACCCTGATGAAGGACCTGCGGGAGGCATCAAACGTCGGCCGGGCAGGTATATCAACTATCGCTGTCCGCACGTATTCGGGGGCTATATGGGAGACCGACCAGGAGAATATCCGTCTCCGCGCGCAGGTGAGGGAACTCACGGAACAGGTCCGTACGGTGCGCGCGGAGATGGCTATTCTCCGGGGCGAGAGACGGGGCAGGGGGTTAGAGCTCTCTGTTGTTAGTGGGCCCAGTGGTGGGCCAACGGACGCTGAGGCCATGCCTCCCCCGCCACCGCTTGCGCCGGCGAGTTCCCGGCAGGGGCAGGGTCTGGAAGTCCAGCAGATGAACTCCCAGGCCGTGCTCCTGCAGGTGAACGCGCTGGTGATCGAGCGGTTCTAAGCGTTTGAGGGCCACCTGATCCGTCTTCTCGCCCCGCTACAGCAGGCAACGCCAGTCCCGGCCACTAGGGCACCGGGCGTGGCGGCTGCTGCAGGTGCGAGTCAGATCTTCAAACCCACTCTTGGGCTCCTGCAGGTGAACCTGAACCGCTCTCGCAGGGCGCAGGACCTTTTTGTCCAAACCCTGCGGGAGTTGGGGCCGGGCTTGGCGTCGCCTCGGAGGCGCACTCGGTACCATCCCACCCCCTTTGGCTGGGCGACCGGTGGGGCTCCGTGGCAATTGTTAGCGGTGACGGGGCCCCGCCGGTCTCCCTTCTGGAGGCTGGTGACGGCTTCGTGGCCGCGCAGTGGGGAGACCTCACGGTCGTCGGCGTATACATCTCGCCCAATTGTGGCCTCGGATATTTCCACGGGTTCCTGGACGAGCTACATTTATGTGTAGCGCGACACAATGCTTATCCGGTTCTCGTCCTGGGAGATTTCAATGCCCATGCCGCAGCATGGGACACCCCAGGACAACCACAAGGAGCGGGGAGGTACTGGCCTGGGCGTCGGGGTTGGACGCCGACGTGCGTGCGGTGGAACGGGGTATCCATCGTGGATCTCACGTGGGGTCCTCCCCCTCCGCCGTGCGTTGGGTTTCGGGATGGAGAGTGGCGGAGGAGTTGGAGATAAGCTCTGACCACACACCCATTTATATGGGGGTGTCCGCCACCTCCATCGACGCGCGGGGTCCCGGAACCCGTCGGGCCGACCGGCGACTGAGGTGGTCACTAGAGAATTTAGACGGGGACCTGTGCAAGGCCGCCGCGGAGTTCGTGGCATGGTCGGGGCCGGTCCCGAACGTGACCACCCCCTCTCAGGAGGCGCGGTGACTCCGGAAGTCGCTGAGAGCGATTTGCGATGTCTCTATGCCCCGGAGCCACCCCGTGTCTCACCGCCGAGTGGTGTACTGCTGGTCAAGCGAGATTGCAGAGCTCCAAAAGGCCTGCAATGTCGCTCGGCGCCGGTACACCAGGGCTCGGCGGAGGACCCTAAAATTATCAATTGCTTTAGGTGCCACAAAATTGGCCACTTCAGCACCAACTGTAAAGAAAAGATACTAAACAACCTAAGATGCCGCAAATGCGGCGACGACGGGCACGAGCAAAAAGACGGCGAAATGCATAGAATGCAGCAAAGACAACATGCCATTCAACCATCTCGTAAGTTCCATGACATGCCCGGTATTCAGAGACAAAATTAGAGAAATGAAAATGCAGTTCAACATATTCTACCACGAAAATTTTACAACTTAACCTAAATCATTCTAGACTAGCCGATGACCTATTGACAGAAACCCGATATAATTTGCATGCAAGAAATCTAAAAAACCAAAATTAACTGGATCACATCTACCGACAACAAAGCAGCCATATACATAGTGAATAAAGATCTAAAAATACCAGATATCAAAAAGACAGTAGGATACTTTTTCGTCGGCATTGAAACAAAAAAGTTAATAATAGTAAACACATACATAACACCGAACTGCAGCATCCTATCAACACCTAGAGGAGATAAAAAAATTACATCAGATACTGTACTCAGCCCGTCGTTCGTCTAGGCGACTTAAACGCTCGTTCACAGTTATTCGGCGACAAGATAACCAACAAAAGAGGTCAGATCCTAGACAATTACCTCGAGGAGATGAACCTAATGCATATTACCACAACAGGTGGATACGCGAGAGATAGTAGGAAATCAAAAATAGACATAATAAGCGCAAGTTACAACATATTCAATAAAATAACAAGTTACGCCCTCCAGGATTTTAATGGCTCAGACCACAAAAGTATAATACACGAAATAAAATTAAACAAATCACAGATAAAAGAAATCTTTAACAATCACGCCGAGTGGTCATGGAACATGAAAACGTTCGACTCTAAAGTATTCCTCGACACATTTCGAGAGTTAAACAATAATATAAATTGGAATGAAATAGCCAAAGACGCGATCGACACCTACATAAAGAATATCAACAAAACATGCAACAAAACCATGAGAAAGGTATCCCACAAATACAATAAAAACAAGCCCATGGATACCTGGTGGACTGACGAACTTGGAAAAATGAGAGCAGAAGTCGCGAAAGCTAGAAGAACGATGCAGAAGAAAATTAAAAAGAACCAAGATTTTGAGACAGAAAAAGAACACTACAAAACTTTGAAGGAAAAACTACAATATGAAATAAACAATTACAAAAACCGGCAATGGAGAAAATTCATCGAGCTATTGAAAGCGGATACCTGGGGTAGACCCTTCCAGGTTATCCAGAACAAAATTAAAAACAAGACACCCACAACAACACTAGAAAGAAAAGATGCAAAAACAATATTAAAAGCCCTGTTCCCGACCGAACAAAAAACAACAGAATACGACGACTACGGTGACATTACAAATGACATATTTACCTTCGAACCAGAAATCCTAGAAATCACAGAGAATCTGGACCCGAGGAAAGCCGCGGGACTGGATAGAGTACCCCTGGCATAATCAAATTCATAGGCGTAAATGATACCCGAAAACTGATAAAAATAATAAACGCATGCTTAGAGTTAGACTACATTTCGGCTAGATGGAAAAAATCCAGAGTAATACTACTAAGAAAGAATGGAAATAAAACCCTAACACCGAATAACTTTAGACCAATTTGTATAGACGAAACTCTAAACAAAGTATTTGAAAAACTTCTAGAAAAAAGAATGTTATGTCAACTAGGCGGTCCCCCCTTATCACAATAGCCAATACGGTTTCTCGAAAGGAAGATCGACCCTTGACGCGCTCGAAGCAGTTAATACATTCATAAAAAAACCAACAGTAAAGGAAAATTCAGAATAATGCTAAGCCTAGATATCAAGAACGCGTTTAATAGTTTAAATTGGCAAGAAATATTTATGTATACTATATGTATACATATATGAAATTATATATGTATACATTCATAGTATGTAGTACAGAAGGCAAATGGCTTACGATTAAAACGAGTAAAGGCGTATCACAGGGTTCAATAATCTCACCGATCTTGTGGAATGTGGTGTATGATTCCCTCCTGATTTTAAAATTCAAAGACAATATAGAAATTTTTGCTTATGCAGACGACATACTGATTTGCTCCGCAAACAATAACTTAGACAGACTAAAAAACGACCTTGAATCCACGATTAATGATCTAATAGCCCCGTGGCTTCAGGAAAAGAGCTTAGAACTAGCGCCGAAAAAACATTAATAATTCATAAATATTCTAGGAGTTAAAATGAAACAAGAAGCCAGTTTAAAATATCTTGGAATTTATTATAGTAAATTTAACAACTTTTTCATACATATAGAAAACTTACAGAAAAAGACACACAACATCGTAAATGAACTTAGTAAAATCATGTTGAATACAGCCGGTCCATTCTCCGCAAGCAGGAAGCTGTACTACGGTATAATGCAGTCGGTCATCGCATATGCCTCGCCCACGTGGTCCGACGACGCATTGAAGTACGTGAGGAACATAACTGTTCTAGGCAGAATCCAGCGAAGCGGCCTGGTCAGGGTGGCCACTGCATACCGGACAGTGTCCAGAGATGCCCTCTGTGCTATCACCAGCATCCCTCCGATCGAGCTAAAACTAAAAGAAATTTAAGAAATATACACCGCAAAACAAAAATATAAGATTTTAGAAAACGACAATGAAGAAACAAGAGAAAGAAAAGAAGGACAGCTAAAAGAAAGAATCACTGAAATAAAAAACAATATCACCAAAGACTGGTCTAGAATGTGGGAAAACTGCCGGAAAGTTAAATGGACAAAGAAAATTATTAACAATCTAAAAGAATGGGTGAAGATACCCAAGAAGAAACTAAACTACAGACTGGTACAAACCTTGACTGGCCACGGCGTCTTCAACACGTTCCGTAAGAAGATCCAGAAGTCGGCGTCTGAGATGTGCTGGTACGGTTACGGCGTCGAGGATGATGCAGAGCACACGATGATCCACTGCGACCGCTGGGCTGCGCTAAGAAACAATCTGGAAATAAAAGTAGGAGAAACAATTAGTGCAGGAAGTCTAGGAAGAATAATGATTGAAAATTTCGAATAAAAGTTCGCGAATAAAATTATGACGGAAAAGGAAAAATACGAAAGGAACTTGGAAACCGAAGAATGAAGGAATAGAGCAAATAGGATGGCGAGGACCGGGAATTAGGAGAGGAGGAGACACAGGAGAGGATTGAAGGATTGAATCGACACGGGAACACCACTCGCTTGGATGCGGATAGCCGGACGAGCGGGCGGTAGGTCGATCAAAAGGAGGAAAGGACCGGGGCGGCGACGTCCCGCGGGTAGGGGTTTTAGTGGGTAGTACCCCCTCGGGGGTGATTCCCATACTTCCCCTCTCGCACAAAGAGGGGGGAGCCGTGCGTAAACGCATTTCCCCCACCCCCTTAACAACAAAAAAAAGGGTTCGGCAGAGGAGGAGGAGGAGGAGGAGGAGGAGGAGGAGGAGGACGAGCGGGGAAGAGGCGGCGGTGCTCTACGCAGAGTACAACGGCGCCCCCGTTGTGCTCCGTAGGGCAATTGCACGGGCCAAGGTCAAAGAGTAGAGCGAGCTCGTCGAGACGGTCGACTCCGATCCCTGGGGGCGTCCATATAAAGTAGTTATGAATAAACTAAGGACGCGGATGCCCCCGGTAATGGAGTCGATGGACCCCCATGTCCTCGAGGGGATAGTGTCATCAAGGGGGCGAAGGCTGGTGTCGATTCCATGCATGACCGGGAGGAGCCTCGGAAGCATGTACTCCTGGACCCTGACGGGCATGCATGGAAACCTCGATGGAGCTGATGTTCTCCTGATCTGGGTACTTACCTTGATACTTACCGTTGGTACTTACCTTTGGTGAGTCCTGGTTTTGGAGAATTTCGGCGAAGTCGGCGGGTCCACGCTGGTCAAAATCCTCCTACTCCACCTCCTCGTGGGGCTCCCTGGGATTCTGTGTCGACTTCGGCTCAAACAGAATGCGAACGGAGTAGGCAGGTAAAACTTCCGAATCATATGGTGTGAGGTACCGTGCCTAGGGGATGCATAGCCACCGGAAGTAAAATTGGTTGGTGTTGAACGTGTCCCTGGGGAGCACCTGCCCGAACCCCTTCATATTTTAGGGCTTACCGGTGTAATCGGTTCTGCAGCGGTGGACGACCCTTTCCGACAGTTAATTACAAGGCTGCGAGTAACGCCCCGAAAGGGGTAGTAACCAGTACCGTACATGAAACATAGAAAACCCCAACAAAAAAACGAACATGGAAGAAAAAACAAGGAGGCAGGAAATGGAAGAGAGTAAAGGAGTGGAAGATACGGAAGAGAAAATGAATGCTCAGAGGAAAGTGGGAAGGATGTACCCTCCTCCACCCTGGCCGGATGAAGCAGATCCAGCGCTCAGGAGAAGGGGAAGG
>CM052083.1:22646013-22658853 GCA_028453745.1 Agapostemon virescens
CATCGCCGGCTTACATCCGGAAATTAGCTAATAACTTTTATATGAAGAGGATTGTTGGCTGTAGAGAGGAAACAATTAACACATTGCCGACCGGCAACTTTTCTGAAAATTTACCTCACGTGCCCAGCTATTGTTTTGAAAGCGGATGTGGAAGTAAAACAATATAAATAAACATTAATAAATTGTATTTATTCTTCAACTCTTAATATTTCTTTTTCGTATGATAAAGAGTATAACAATCACCTATGTGTAATGGTACACCACAAGTTTTGCAAAGTGGTCATCGTTGAAATTTTGTTTACAACTAAGAACGAAACTTGGTCGGTTTTATAAGCGAGACACAACTCGAGGTATGCAGACCAAATAATTACACTACAAGATTTCCAACAGTGCGCCGTGAAGACAACAAAGATGCGAAAAAAAGCTTATTACGAGTTTACTCGTGACCGGTCACCAACGTTTGGCTACAAAAACACGAGTTAACTCGTGATCGGTCAGCAATGTGTTAAACGTGCTCAGATGCGTTTGGACGTATGAAGAGAACAATTCGAGCACATTTTCTGATATTAATCGACCCTTTTCAGGGCCACCAAAATATAACGCAAGAATCAACGAAAATCCATTGGAAATACAAGAGCACGGTGGTCGCTGGAGAACAAGTGTTTTCTATCGGACGCGATACATTCTTGTTGACTGGGCCTCGTTCCCAGTATGTGCCACTTGCGACCGGGCCTCAAGGGTGGGTCATAAGATGACAAAGTCGAGGGTTTGGCGGCCGGTGGTTTCAAGGCCGTCGCAGGCAACGACCTAGTCCGAAAACGGTTCTATTGAAACGTATGTAATTTCCTCTTCTGTTTCTTAGGACAAGGAATTTCTCTGTCCTTTTTCAGTTCGTGTTACACGATCGCTTACAGGACAACGCTACCATCTCTTCAGTCTTCCACAGTTTCTTCCCGTGGAAAGGACGTCCCGAGCGCGTTACTGCATTATAATATCTTTTTAAACGTTCTTGTGCGGTGAGAACAACGGATTGGAAAAAATGTGAGAAATGTGTATTTTAGGCATTCTGTTAGGTATTTCATAAAAAAATCGGCTCTTTTCAGAGCCATAAATTGAAAGGAAGGAAACGACGTTTCAACTATTATTAAAAACGTTATGGTGTTAGTGTTTAGTGACAGTGCAATGAAAGTGAACATTGGAATAGCTGGCTTTCGTCCGCCACCTGCGTTCATCGCCATGGAATAGGAATAAACATGGAATAGGAGCTGATGAGTTCACCGTACAGTGTAAGGGGTCAACGTCCTGCCCTACTGTCCTGCTGTCCAGATTTACAAGCATGCAATGGATTGACTACTGAATGGGTGAGTTTACTGTTAATGACATTCTTTAACAATTCTTAAACGCACATATCCTGCATGTTCTTTAACGCGATTATCTATTATTAAATTAGTTTTGCGAATCGTTCGTTGAATTATTTAAATTTAAATATCGTTTACGTATTTCGACGGGGTTACTTATTGTTTATCTTCAGAGTACGTATGGTATAAAAATTTCATGTGGTACACGTGAGATGTCATGCATACCAGAAAATTAAAACAGCTGACACTGCTAAATTGTTTATTATTTCGGATCTGAAAAATTAGTGATTACTCTTTAGACATTCTGAAATAAGAATCAACAGCGTTTTTCTTAAAATTATTATCGTCGCGTAGTAAAAAAAATTCGGAACGTTCGCGCTCTCCGACTTGTTCTTTCACTCGAACGCAGCTCGATGCTCCGCTTCAGCTCGCGCGCCTGGTCGGCGGACAGTCGATCGCTCTCGTTCGATCGCCTGCTGGGTCGCGCGCTTCGCTCTCATTGGTCAGTCATTTTTCGACCATAACTCGTCAACAAAGCCGCAGATTCAATTTTCGCTACGGAAAAAGTTGCTTCAATCGATCTCAGGAACCCCTCATTTCCCGCTGTTAAATTACTTTTGGGACATCCTGTATATGTACTTATTGGCACAATAAACGCTTGTTAAAAAAAAAAAGCTGGTATGGTCCCTAACTGTGGAACCGCTGAATGCTTTTTGGACAAGGTTCGAATCCCAGTCAGGGCAATTACTTTTTTTTCGTTAATTACATGTTTTTTTGCTTACTAGCCATGTGATTGTTAATGAATCATTGTAAAAACAATTTTTATTTATGTTTCGGCGAGATTCTCTTGTCTGAGCTGTGGAAGGTGGCGAGCGTGCAAGCGAGGCACGACCGTCTCCTACGGTGGTCAGAGCTGGTATCGGAGTACCATAGCAGCTGAGCCTACTGGCGATGTTGAAATCATTTTCGAAACATTGGAATATATCGTATATAATATTATTTTAATTTTTTACAGTACGCAACTTAAAAAATCTGGAACATCTTTTTTTACGCAGGAACGTTCAATATTACATATTATATTTTTTATATTCAGAAAAAATGAGTATAACTTTAAAAAACGCCAAAAAAGTGGTTTTTATTTTTTCTTACCCCGCTTACCTCCCCCCCCAGGAATTTGAAAAAAATTGAGCATAATGTTTACAATTATATCTCATTGCTAAATTAAATCCGCGCTACTAATCGTAATATTACTATATGAAATCGGCATTTTTTAATGTTTTTCGTTGTTTACTACCAGAGTTCGCAACGGAAAAATCTTTAAATATTACCTAACATGTGGCATAGTATCCGAAATATGTCAGAGTTTTTTTAGAATTTTTAATTAATTAGTTAGTTAATAAATAGGGAAAATAGGCCAAGAAATCGTTTTTTTATTTTTCTCAATAACTACCCTTACAGATGAGATATGGTGCTGAAACTTGGCAGACGGGGGTCTTTTTGGGTAGGCTATCACATATTCTAAGCTCAATCAAAATACCGTCAGGGCCAAAAATCACCTACAAACCCGGCCATAGCCTTTCGACAGATATTTTTATAGGATACCTCCGGATTCATAGTATACAGGGTGTTTCGTCTAAAACAGGACACCTAAATATCTCCATTACGTCTGGAAATACGAAAAATGTTGCTAACGTAATCGAAATAGTTTCAAAAGACGAATCAGATGGAAGAATCGTTTTTTGTAAATTGTAATTTTTTAATCGTTTCTCCAAGGTCACTCGTGTTTTTCACATATATATATACACAGTTTTTGTTGTTGTATGCTATAGCAAATATTATTGTGCATACATCCATGTTTAATAACACGACCTTGAAATGACCGTGAACTCTAAAATTAGCTAATTAATGCAGAACTTTCTTTCAACGACATTGCAGATTTCAGCGGTAACAGGAATTCGACCATGAACTTGAACTTGTAAATAATCACATTTATTACTGCAATAAATGTTCGAAATGATGTCCTTCCGTTGCGATACATTTCGTTAGGCGAAAAACGACAGATTGTACAGTTCTTTCGATGATTTCAGGTTTCATATCAGCACATGCTGCAATTATTCGTTCCTTCATATTTTCTGGCATCGTGGGCTGCTCTTGTTAAACCGTATCCTTTAATGTCCTCCATAAGAAAAAATCAAGTTGGGTGAGATCAAGTGTGCTGGACACCCATCGTGTTGATACCATAATACTAGTCGGTCCCTAAATGGTACATCTTCTAATAAACTTGGTAGAATATGTTCTAAATATTCAGCATATTTGTGCCCAGTTTGCGTACCGTTGATAAAATACGGCGAGTTCGGCGAGATAGCTCGCCTTAGGAACGTTATCAGCGGGGGCCACGAGGAGGCGGAGTTACCAACTTACGCTCGGTCTCATGCAGAGGCTTGGAAGAATGCCGATTTAGCCGTTTCAATCCTTCGATTACAGTACTGCGGGTTTTCCGATCCGATTGCAGTTAATGCAGGTCGGTTTGCCCTTCTTTTCTGGGCAGTCACTGTATCTATGGCCGTCTTTGCCACAGTGACTGCATGTGTCCTTCTCTGCTTTGTAATGCTTAGCCACATGCCCAAATGCTTGGCATTTGTAGCAGCGGCTAGCAGCAATGAAATCTCTGATACCATGGGCCCTGAAGTCCACGAAGACGCGGTTCCTCTCCAAGAGAGTTTTCCGGGTCCTCGGCGAGACCTCAGCCACCCAATTGGTGTGAGACTTCTCACGTTTTCCGCTCCTGAAGAGGAGTTTGAACTCCTTAATACCTTCGGCCAGATCTAACTTCTGGCTAATGATGGTTTCAGCCACCTCTTTTAGGTCATTTCGAAGGGAACTCCGAAAACGATTATTTAGGCCCTCCCCTTCCTGGGGAGGGAGCCCACCTTCAGTTTTTTGGTTAACTCTTTATTCGCAAGGACTTGCTCACGGTCCTTTTGCGTTTCGGTTTCTATGATTAATCCGGAGTTCCTGAGTTTCTTCATGCTCCGGATCCTTAAGTTCTGCTTAACCGGGTCCAAGAACCTGGTCAAGACCTTCTTCGTCTCGTCACTGTCTTTTATTTTGCTTCCCTCTGCAGGGTAAATCGTGGCCGTTGGCCTTTCTGTTTTCATCGCCGTGTTTTTGGCGATTACTTTTATGTTTTTTCCAGATTTGAGTATGTCTGAATACTTTATCGGCGCTGATTTTGAGTGTGTCTCTGCCGTAATGGGGAACTTCTCCATTTTCGCGGAAAGTTTCCTCAGTTTCTCCTCAGTATTTAAGGCACTTTGTGTCACTTGCTTTGCAAGTTTTTGAACCGCTTGTTCAACGAACGATTTCTCCTTGTACTCTTTTAGCTTCGCCTCGGATGCAGCTGCTAGAGCACGAAGCACTTCAATTTCTGCGTCTTTCTTTTTTATGGTTTCGCTTCTGGCTTTGTTTTTCAATAATTTTGTTATCATTGAGTCTTTACTTCCTAAGAGTTGTTTGGACAAGACTATGTCCCTGCAAATACTTTCCAGTGAGGTAGCGATATCGACAACGTCCTCCAAATTCCAGTCAAAGTTGCGGAGTGTTTTAAGTATGCGGTGCACGTCGCTTAGATGTACGTCCGCATGTTCATTAGCAGTGAGCCTGAACTTACTGCTGATGGGTATACTGTCTATATCCCCGAGGGGGGATAACGCCTGAGGCTCCTCCGTGTCTTGTGTTTTGCTTACTTTATTCGCCCGACCCTCCTCGAGGGAGGGAGCGGACGATTCCGAGGCTGTGTGTGTCCTCTTATGATTTGACTTATGGTTTTTTCTGCTAGTTTCGCTAGGGCCAGTATTGTTCTCCCCAGCGTTATCGCTATCACCCACCTCCATCTCTCTCTCATACGTCGTCTTTTTATTGTGTGTTTTGTAAGATTTTGAGGCCATAATTGTTCCCACGAGTTGGGATGAACTAAACAGTCACTCCCCGGGTGACGCCCATTCCAGGGAGAAGGCAAATCTTACACTCAGGTTTCGCCCGGTGCCTAAGGTTGGTCGCACGTTGACCGATGCTCCCACCGATCACCCAAACTCGTGTAATACTCGTGGGCCCACTCTCACCGCACACCATAACTTAGTGGTATAGGTGTTTGATGAATGAGTTGTCCTCCCCGCAACCCGGCCGATTAAGACAAGGCCCCCATTCCCACCAGCCCGTGACGTACCACCGTGCATGTTGCCATACACGGTGGGTCGTTGCCACAGCGAAGGGGTCTTCCGGTGAGGTGCGAGCCGCGGTGAGCGAAAATCGCCCATTCACGTAGGAGCTCGGCTTTTACCAGTGCCCTGTTAGTTACCCGAAGGTGTCCAGGTCCCACCGCATGGAGGAGGGGTTGGTATGCCAGGGAATTAATGCCCTGGCCCTTTTGAGACCCTGCATTTATTGATAGCCGAAGGAGAGGCATACGCGCCTGTGTGTTGGATGGGGGAAATACCCTCACCGCGCCCGCGGGGCACGCCTTCTCCTCATCCGCCTTGAGGAAAGGCTTCACTGGAGGAGGGGCAGCCCGCCCGGACTGCGCTGCCGCCACTTTGACCGCCCACTTGTCCCGACGGGACACCGGGCGAAGACGCACCGGTGGGTCCACCCGCACGTTTTTAACAACGTGCGAACCGGCCTTCTGGGGAACCATGGAAGCTGCTCTCTTAGAGCAACGCCTCCGCTTCCCAGGCACTTATGGGACACCAATACCTAAGCATTCGGTGATTATTCGACCAAACTAGTCTAACCGGCCCTCAACAATCAACTCGATCTGGCCCAACGTGCCAGCATTGAGCGGACCCTCAGACCTGCCAACCCCACCGCCACCAAGTGACGGCTCCGGCACTACACCGGCTAACCTCGACGACGAGCAACTACCAGGTTGTCCCAAATCACCGAGGGGCGGCAAAGTATCCTCCTCCACAGGGCAGGAGGTTCTATCGCCACAGGGTGGGACCTCAACGCCAGAGGGCGCCACAGATTCTGACACAGACGAACTGCGGCGAGGCCACGGCGGGGTCAACACCACCCCTGACGTGGACTCCTGATCCACCCGAGTGAGGGACACCCTCGGAACCTTAAGAACCGGGGGGCCCTCCAACTTCTCCCGGAGATCATCGCGCTCGTTAATGAGGCATCGGATACGATCCTCTGCCACACGGAGGTTGATCTCCAGCTCGCGGAAGTCCTCCTCAGTAGGGCTTCGCGCAACCGTCCTCTCCACCCACTCATCCGTGGTGGCACGCATCACCCGGGGGTCGTGGACAATGGAGCCCTTCAACCCCTTGGACACCAGCGACGCGCGATCGATCACGTCGCAGATGTCCTTCGCCCGATCCTGCAACTCATACCGCTTCATCATGCGGACCTTCCGCACTACTTCATCGGCCGGCGGTAAAGCCGATCGAGAGGAGCGCGAAAATCTCCCCGTTTCAGAGCCAGCGAGGGAGTCATGCAGCGAACACCGCCTCACCGTCGCTCGCTCATGAGCACTTAATGCAGGGCTCGCCCGCTTCCTACTCGCCATTGACGACCCAGAGGAGCGCGACACCCACAACGCCAACGACTCGGTGTCGGAGAAATTGCCCTCATCCGTCGCCAATGTACCGACCGCCCGGCGCGACACCCAAGTGCTAGCACTCTGGGGTGTCCCCGGCCCACGGCCACTCTCACTCCGGGGGCTGGGAGGAGGGAGGAACGATTCATCATCCGCTAAAAAGTGACGGATGGCGAATGCCCCGAATCCTCCCCCAGCACCCCGCCCTCCTCGACTAGTGCCTGGTGAGGCACCACCCTTCCCGGTAGCACTTACTGCTGACGATGCCCGGAGAGACACCTTCGCCAGCCCGCAGTCGACAGATAACGCAACGGAGAGGGCCTGCTCGCCCCCCCCCCCTCCGCCGACCTTTGGGTATCCGAACCCCCTGAGGCGGTAACGAATTTTCCTTTTGTTGTACTGGCCATATTGTTCTTCATAAATTTCGCCGCGTCAGAAACCATTAAAACCAGTCCCGAGCAACAGACTACGACTTTCACTCCTCACCGGTAAGGGAGACCCTGCCAGGACCCGAAGGTTCCGCCGGCATCGCCCCGCACCTCATAAAGGATACTCGCCGCAATCTGTTGCAGCACCCCTCACTCCGTCAGCAACATGCAAAGCGTGTTCCCAGGAGCCACCACGAGGAGGTGGAGTGAGAGGATTTTAGGCTTGTGACCACCTCAAACAGAGATGACGAACCCCCTATTGACTCTGCGCCAATGGGAGGGCCACAAGCCCTCAGGCTCCCCCCGCAATCTGACTTGGTCAACACTCAACCGAACTCTTAACAGCACAAAGGTAGGCTCACACTCATATCACCAAACCCTGTATCGCGCCTCATTCTCGTCCAACCATGTCCGTCAATAATATCCAAATCAGCACCCTACGACGCAAACGGGGTAATATCATAGGCCAGATCACCGCGCTGAACCGAGCAATAGCAATAGCCGACCACGTCGACAGATTCGTTATAGACGAACCCCTTGGGGGATTGGCGCGAACCTGGGATCGATTCGACGACATCCAATTCGAAATCGAAACAATAGACCCGACGGAAGAAACCCGCAGACAAGAAATTCAAGAGACGTATTATACCACGGTCGCCCGAGCCAAACATTTGATTCTAACCAGCGATAACACCTGAACCCCGTCACTGAGCACCTCAGCTCCGGTCGTAAAACTGCCCGAAATGCGGTTACTGACGTTCGACGGCAAGTTAGACTGGGCCTCCTTTTACGACGTGTTCGCGTCAGCCATCCACCACAATGAAACTCTCACGCCCGTACAGAAATTACAATACTTACGATCAACTCTTACCGAAAAGGCAGCCGCATGTATAAAATCCATACCGACCACGGACGCAAATTACACCGACGTATTAGAAACCCTCAAAGAAAAATTTGATTGCCCACGACGCACGCTACTACGGCACTGCGACGCTATCCGAGAAATCCCACAGTTGACAAAGAATACCCCAGACGCAATAGACGAATTACACTGTCCAACAAAATCAAACTTTTTTCGAGTTTTGCAATACCTGTTGGGTGATTCTTATACACTCTGTCATCCTAAAACCAAATCCACAAGTAGAATTGCTCCATCACCCAACGTTTTCGAAAAATTTTGATTTTTGTAAAAATGCATGATTTTGATAAAAAATGACGTGGTACGCAAAAACTAAACACGCAAGAAAGTTCAACTTTGAGTCAGGAGATAGACGGGACTCTCCTCTACACATCCATATAGCCAATTATATTTTTATGTACTCCCTAATAGTTGTAAAGGATTGTTACAGTTTGAAAATGTGCCGACGCGGGTACTTTATATGCTCTATTTTTGTATTTATGTCAAAAATCCTTTATCTTTCAGGAATTTACTATACAGGAATGCATTCTACAGACATTTCTGGTAAAGAAACCATTCACGAAAAGTATTTGCTTCCCTTAGTATACGAGAAGAGTCGTATTCGATGGTTCCGCCGCGACAAGCTCCGGGCTATCGCTTAACGATGTCCTCCATACCGGGCCAACGATCGAGGACAACCGCATATACATCCTCTTAAGATTCCGCACACATCAGTTCGTTATACCGGTGATATCGAAAAGATGTACCGATAGTTTCTTGTGCGTCCGGAAGACCGACAATACCAGAGAATTCTCTGGCGCGACAACAACGGTGATACAAAGACATATCAATTGAACATGGTAACCTTCGGATTATCAGTCTCCGCGTATCTGGCCATCCGGTGTCTCTCGCAATTAGCAGAGGATGAACGTCCTCGCTTTGTTCGCGCCGCGCAAATACTAAAACGGGATTTCCATGTGGACGATTTGCTAACCGGAGCCCCCACGATTCACATTTCGCTGCGAGACGAGCTAGCCAATTTACTCGAAACGGCTGGGCTAAACGTCAGGCAATGGACTTCCAACGAAAGACTCTTGTTAAAAGGTTTACCCGAAGAAAACATAAACCAAAAACTTCATCTCGGCGAGCCGACCACCCTTAAAACACTGGGCATCGTTTGGAATTCGGCGAACGACTCAACTACTTACGCGGTAAAACATATTTCTCAAACACCTCGAATCACCAAGCGATCCGTGAGTTCAGAAATCGCGAAAATTTATGATCCACTGGGCCTGTTAGGACCCGTCATCATCGTCGCGAAAATTCTCTTTCAGGAATTGTGGACGTTGAAGATAGATTGGGACGAATGCATGCATATTCACACCAAATGGATCGAATACTACACCAATCTACCGCTGCCCAACAACGTCATCTTTCAACGAAAAACCGTCGTTCAAGGTGCCTCAACAATAGAATTACACGGATTCTGCGACGCCAGTGAAAAAACCTACGGGGCGTGCGTTTACATCCGGTCCAGCAGCGATCAAGTCGAGACGCTAGTGGAGCTTCTGACGGCAAAATCAAAGGTCGCGCCTTTGAAAAGTCAGTCAATTCCGCGACTCAAACTATGTGGCGCATTACTGCTCGCCTCATTGATCACTACCGTACAGAAGGCGTTACAATTCCAAATTCATCGCACCACTCTCGGGACGGACTCAACGATAGTATTACATTGGTTAAATTCGTCACCGCACACGTTGAAAACTTTCGTCGCGAATCGAGTCGCAGAAATTCAAGGAAATACCGCCATAACCGACTGGCGTTATGTCAGTTCAACGGATAACCTCGCCGATCTAATTTCTCGCGGCCAAACCATCGAAGAATTCTTCGCATCGTCAATTTGGAAACACGGGCCACAGTGGTTGCAACAACATCGATCATGCTGGCCCATTCGAGAGCCGACCCTTTACGCCGAAGACATCGAGCAAAGGACAACTACGTGCATGGTCGCCACCGTCCAACCGACCGATATCAGCATCCTCGAACGATACTCGTCATGGGGGAAACTGTTAAGAGTCATTGCGTTGTGCAGACGATGGAAACCGGAGCAAATCTGGAAGGGAAGCATCACCGCATCTGAACTAACTCAGTCCCGCATCACGGTCATCAAAATGTTACAGGAAACCAATTTTCAGAAGGAGCTACAATCTCTTCGCCGACGGGAAAACAATAGTCTGTCAAGCAAGCTAACAAAATTAAATCCATTCATCGACCAAGACGGAATTCTAAGGGTAGGAGGTTCATTGAACAATTCAACCTTGACGTTCACACAGAAACACCCCATTCTGCTTCCGAAATCACACACTATCAGTTGCATAATTTTAAACGAACACCTGACTCTCTTACACGCCGGAACCCAAACCACGCTATACTCTTTACGGAAGACGTACTGGCCAATCGACGGTCGAAGTCTGGTCTGGAAAACCATTCAAGGGTGTATACGCTGTCGACTAGCAAATCCTCCGTCGGTCAACTATTTAATGAGTAATTTACCGAAGGCGTGAGTCATCGAGTCGCGCCCATTCACCAACGTCGGGGTCGATTATTACGGACCCTTTCTCATAAAGGAACCATGGCCGAATAAAGGTCTACGTCGCGATTTTCATGTGTCTAGCCGTGAAAGCCGTTCACCTCGAGCTCGTCAGTGATCTGACCAGCGACGCCTTCATCGCAGCACTGCGGCGTTTCATCGCCAGACGAGGATTCTGCATGGATTTATACTCTGATAACTGCTCCAATTTCAAAGGAGCGAACAACGAATTGCGCGAATTGCGCGAGTTGTCACGCTCCGACGACAATCGGGAAAAGGTTACGACCTTTCTCGCAGAACGCGCCATCAACTGGCACTTCATACCACCGCAAGCTCCCCATTTCGGTAGTCTCTGGAAAGCAGCAGTTAAATCAGTTAAACACCACTTAAAATGCGTCGTAGGGACCGAATTGCTCACTTTCGAAAACTTCAACACCCTCATCATTGACATCGAAGCCATACTCAACTCCCGGCCCCTCACTCCGATCTCCTAGGGTCTCCTCCGATCCTTCCGACCTCCTCGCATTGACCCTAGACCATTTCCTTATTGGTGATGCCCTCACGAGCCTACGCGAGTGCGATTTGAAGGACACCTCGTCAAATCGCCTGTTGGGTTGGCAGCGGGTACAACAACTCAAACAACAATTCTGGAAACGCTAGCACCGCGAGTATTTAAACGAAATCACCACGCGCAAAAATGGTTCCGAGGACAGCATCACATAACGGAGGGATCAATCGTCCTCCTCAGAGAGGACAACGTACCTTCCATGCAGTGGCCCCTCGGACGCGTGATAAGCGTCCATCCAGGTTCCGACGGCATTGTACGCGCGGCCACAATTAAGACAGCCGCGAACGTGTTCGATCGGAGCGTAAAAAAACCGGTACCTTTATTCAGCCAACCGGACAATCTAACCCAAGGATGTTAACCAGCGCCCCGAAACGAGAGGAAGCCCACGACGTCCTGCTCATCATAGGTTAAGATCATTCACCACCCATATCACTCGCATACAAGTCCATCTCATCGTTACACTGCAATCATTGACACACACTCATCACTACAATCACTCTTATCATTACAACAATTACAACATCAGTTTCATTACACACCTCCAGACTCCATAATAGAATTGATCAGTGCCTTCTTAACGGGGGGAGGATGTTCCGCACGAGAGAGAAGGAACCATCATAAAAGTCCCCAATCCATACAGCATTTTTAGAACAAGCAATATGGCCCATCTGGTATGCAGATGTTTCAGGTCCCAAAATTCGAGACAACGACGATTCCTCCGTAGCTAGCAATTTCCCCGTAAAGCCATCTTGGTTTGTTCTCTTTGTTCGTTAAATGTCTTTACTTTATTACGACTCACGGCTGTCGGCCGGAAGTCGAGCCTTTTCCGCGCCTTCAAAAATCTATTTTTTTTTACATGCTTTGTCCGAGTCGAGGCGTCTTTCCAGGTAATTGCCTGCTACGGGTAGTCACGTTGATTTTCCGGGTGCGTCATCCTCAGGTGTGAAGCATACCTGAGAATGACTGTTAGTTTGGGGCAGTTATTTCTTCCAGTCCACGCGGACTAATGAACCAATCAATTACTCTTACCGTTTCCCTCACTTACATCGAAAAATAAGCAATCAACGAATCCGCATGTCTCGTTACTTCAGTCACGCCCATACCGAACTTTTTTCTTTTCTTTTTTGTTACGCAAAGGAAATCCAATTACCTCAGGCGGCAAGACGGGGGTATGTCGGGCTCTCCACGGGTGTTACCCCGTGGTCCTACCGACTAAAACCTCCGCGAACGCCATCCCTAGGTACGTGTGGGCCAGCGCAGGAACAACAGCTGAAGCCTTCATTGTACTGAACCACAACCCTATTAGTCTCATGCCCGGGAGGGGAACTTAGTTCCCTCCACCCTACGCTACTAGGAGCCGTGATGGCGATACACCCACGTCTCCCCCCCCCCCCCCCCC
>CM052084.1:0-34683 GCA_028453745.1 Agapostemon virescens
TAATTTAACCTAGTTACCCTAGACGGCGCGTCGATCTTACCGCTACAATGGTGTAGCGGTTGGTGGGTATACAATGGTGTAGCGTAGTCAATGTGGGTGGACGGAGAGTAAAAAACATTCTCATTCGACTTTCGTCCACCGACCTGCACATAATAAACGGAGTGCAAACTACAACCTGCCGTTCATTTATTCCTGAGTCTGCGCACTAAATCTCGTTAGGGACAAGTCCCACACCATATTGCCAATCTGTCTATCTGATGGTGAACATACGAAGTAGCCACCACAATGGTTTTTAGACATGTCGGTATTTTAGATCGTGCAATATGAAACTCCATATGATGGTTGAGCTATTTTTATATCTCGTCCGTGGTGTAATTTATTTCTGCATTGTCGTCACATTTATATAATCGCGAGCACTAATTCTAGTGTTCACTATAATTAAAATAATTGGACTTGGAACAATGACGTAACTTAAAAAGTATAAAAATACCATTTCTATACCATAAAATTATCATTTATGAAGTAGTAAATAAAACGATTTTCTTGAGATACATTATAGTTCATTATAAGTTTGTTGTGTACATGTAAATTAATTAAACAATAACCTACTACAGTATTTTAGGTTTAAATTGATAATATTCTTATCGGATTTTTTTAAATTTGAGGTGGTAACACCTTGTACGTTAATGATTTTTTCACATTAACAGATTGCTCCTTATGTTAATCACCTTGTACGTTAATGATTTGTATAAATTATTGACGAAATTTGTTTTCTTTAGGAGGAAAGGTAAATGAATTTAAGAGAGATGATTTGCAAAATGTAATTTGTTTAAAAAATACACTAAAGGACTACGTATCGTATTAAACTTGTTGGTCACATATTATTTTATTTTTATGGATATTTTTTCATATAAACAAAATACACATGAAAAGCATGTATATTATTCTTAAGTCTACTAGTTGAATATCAATTGGTTTTCCGTATGTTTCTGTGACAAAATATTGTAATCAAATGTAAATACAAAAACTGTATGTACCTACGTAAAGATTATTAAATAAAAAAAATGTGTACTTCAAATCAAACGTAGAAATAATTTTATTGTTGGTATATAATTAAATAAACAAAAATAAATTTTCGGCTCAATAGGTTATGTTTCAAAGATTTTACAGATATACAAATTTCGTAAAACATTTTGAAATTTTTATTACAAAAAGAGATCATGTCCTCTAATTCGAATTGCACTCCCATACTCGATGATATTGAAACAGATAATAATAGTACTCAATCTGTGCAAGAAAACAAAGAATTCAATTTTGATTATATCCTAAAATATAAATGGAAAGAAGCACAAAATAAAGGGACATTGCGTTATACACTGAACATTAAGAAATCAAAGCTATTAAGTGGAAAGTATCATTACTTAGCTCAGGTAATACAATAACTGTTGTAAAAATTCCATCATATACATAGTTATTCAAAATCAGAATGTATTGATTCCACTTTTTAAAAGATTTAGATTTTAGATTTTGTATGATAGATTTTTCATTCTTTAAGATAGTTAAAATTGTACATAAAGGTAATATTAAGTTCATATATTGTTTTTGTAATATACTAATTTAAAAATTATATTATGTTCAATTTATTTTTAATTTCAAGAAGCATCAATGTTCAATACCCAATTTTAGTTTTAAACAATAAAATTATGTATATTTCACTTATATTAAAACAATTGCATATGTGTACATATATTTCTAAAGCTTGAAAAGATTATTAGAAATATAAAACAATCTTTTAGAGATTATAATTATGTAATTATTTAATAACTTTAGCTAAATGTTGATCGTGGTCATAATAGAAGATGTCCTGAACATATCACTTCTATGAGACAGCCTTTCGATGAAAAACGATTCAATTTTATGCAAATTCCTTTGAAAGAGAAAATAATTTATTTAGATGGAAATGAAGAAGATGTAATTGCAATTAATATTAGTCCACTAGAATTTTGTCACTCTTTATTGTTACCTGAGAGATGTAAACAGTTGCCACAAGTTGTAACAACATATAGTTTATATAAAGCACTCCGTATCTTTTCATTAAGTCATGATTCGTAAGTATATTTAAATATTATAAATGTTTATAACATAAATTTTATATTAATTATTAATTATAAATTATGTTCTCAGATATATTCGAGTGGTATTCAATAGTCTCTGTGCCTACGCATCAGTAAACCATCTTCATTGGCATTTATATTACTTAAATCATAGAATGCTGTTAGAATATATTGTAAATAAATTTTAGTACATCTTCCTATTCTATTAATTATGTTTATTAATTTATTATTATTATTTTTCAGGATCTTGATGACTTCGTAGGTCCTGTACAGATTTTAAAAAAATATCCTGCAAATGGCTTTTGTATAAAACGTTCAAATGTTCAAAATTTAGACGAACTTGTAAACTGGACATTTTTAATAATAGATTATTTACAAAAATCGGAAATACCACACAATGTTTACATTACAAGAGCGAAAACAGACTCTACAGAAGATTATCATGATTTGAGAATTTACATTTGGGCTAGGAAATCTAGTATAGGCACAAAAGACACTACTATCTTTAATTGTGCTGTTTGTGAACTATTTGGTCACTTATCAATACATTGTAAACAATTTTTTAATATACTAAAATCCTGTATAAAGTAATTAAAAAAGCTGCTTTTAAAATTCTTATATCCTTGGTAATAAAATATTTTATAAATTTTACAGCTGAAGAAATATATGAAAATTTATCGGAAGAGTATGTAACAAATGTTTTGAAAGACGTAACAGAAGAACCTTTTCTACTCATTTTTGACAAAGTGAAAAATTTGATACAAAAACACATAATTACATGAGACTTATGTTGTGTAAAATGTATTTATAATCATTGGGTTATATAATAATAATTATTGTCATTTTTACAATGTACATTTTTTGCCCATTGAAATAAGAGATTACTTCTTCCTTACGAAATTTGATGATGATTATTATTGTAATTTAATAAATACATTTAATATTACAAGACCTCTATGTTGAAAATGTTTAATACCAAGATTTATTAATAGTTTACATACAAAATTAAAATAAAAAATTATAATATTTATTACGTCTTTAATAATGTGATCCTTATAAAAAAAACTTTAATATAAACATTTGAAGTAGAAATGATATATTAAAGAGTATGCATATGCAATTTTATTTTTTCTGATATCGCCTATATTTATTTATTGTATTGAACAACGAACCATAAAATTTGATGACACAATATAATAGAAATAAACTTTAACGCTAACAATTTACAAATAAATTAAATAATTATAACGACACAATAGACATGAAAAGAACAATTATACAAAAATTGTGTGGAATAATTTATACTAAATTGAAAAACTCTTCCTCAAATTATAATTAGATACTAGCTGCTTTTATTTTAAACAATCTTCGCTTTGTTATTGGTGTCAACTTTCACAAATTAACGGTCACTATTATAATTAATAAATCACTATAAAAACTCACTGTAGATTTAACAAAAAGATCCTTGCTTATTGTTATTAGTAGTGTACATACAATAAATATTCAAAATCTTCATATACATAACAATTTATTGGCAATGACTAAAAATGGTTTTATTAAACAACATAAAATTTCACATCAGCTTGGGTTACTAAGATGCGAAACAATTACTATGGTTTATATTGGAAAGTATTAACAGCGTTCTGCAATCACTCTTGCGCGTCCTTGATCCACGCAATTAGAAAATTGTTCAACTAAATTAGAACATTTCAGAGTTTCTTTTGAATGTTCTTGGTAACACTTGAGTACTTTGGCTGAGCATTCTAAACATGGCTGTACACTGTTTTGGATATTGAGCTTCTTTTTATCTGCAGAAAAATCAAATAGTTTAAATTAATATTTACATAATATAAAATTTCTTATATAAACTTAATTTAAAATTTTCTCTCTATTCTACATTCTGGTGAACATTTCTAACAAACTTTATAATTATATCAACTAACAAAATGAAACATTTATGTATTTCAGATTTTGAGAAATTTAATCTCAAAAAAAAATTAAATTCAGAAATTTTAAAGTTTATTTTACGTTAATTGTAAAAACTATACGAAAAGTTCTTATGTAAAAGTTTTGCATTAAACTCTGTTAAATACAATGGTATATTTCCTTTAAAACATCATAAACAATTGAACATTTACACAATGTTTAGAGATTATTTGCCGTTTTTGCTTTACTTTAAATAAAACGATTCTGTAGACTTTCCCGGAAGCAATTAAATATTTTTTTATATTATACATATTTATACAAGCCTAAAAAATATTTTTAAAAATCTTGAACCCACACCAATTTTCTTAGATATTTTTAAATTTATTTTAAAAGCTATGAATCTGAGGCAAAATCTAACTTCATACACTACGCATTAAAGTCGATTTTTTTTTCTAACAAAAAGCTGCAATGTAGATTTCAGATTCGATTAACAGAATACATTAATTATGCAAAATACATTGTCAATGAATTTCAAAATTAACAATGTCTTTGCGATCACAACAACACTTATTGTTCTATATATTGCAATATTTATGTCAAGTATCTAGCAAACAGCTTATAATTAATATTTGTATCTATATTATCTGTCTATACACAATTAAGTTGTTCTATGGTAAACTCAAAGTAAAACGTTGGCGTTAAGGATCACTGACAATGCCTCATAATTCTGAAAATATTGTAAAAAGTCAATTAAAGAAATTGTGTTTAAGATGTAAAATTTTTGTTGTATGAAATAATTGAATGCATGAAAAATGATAAATTAATATTGTTTTACTCATTTATAAATATATAAATGATAAATAATACGTTTCATTTTTTACTACTTCCTGAAACGTTATTGGTTTATCACCATTGTTTTTAGCAGATTCTATACAATTATTTTACACTCGAAACATTAGTATGGTTTTTATAATGTTATGAATCAGGGTCACGAACAGCGTAAGAGGTCAACAAAGGGTTACTACTCTTGGAATATGGTTTGAATTTGTTATGTTTCAATTTGAGTTTGATAACTCATAGACAAACCGGATGCGAAACCAGAAAACTATAGAATGGTATAACTTTTGTCAACGAACCTAATCCGAAATTAAGGAGCCATTAGGTTGGAATATATTATGTCGTAAACGAACCTGATGTGAAATCAAAGAAATAGATGCTGGGACTGTTAGTATGACTCACAATTCTAATAACATTACAATCCGATACTAATAAGATAACTAATAAGATACAATCCGAGCGATAAAATTACATCGTTCGAGAACGTTCAATGACTACACAAGAATTTTAGTCCATAATTAGAAGTTTTAAGAATTGCAAGATTTACCATATAATAAAGGCATATTCGTAGAAATCGTGAATTATTAAAGTTATGTCACGACTGATTTTAATTAAAGAATTAAATAAAATATTATTACCTAGATAGTAGGTGTTGACCCACTGATTATGTAGGGTCCAAAAATAATTTAAAGAATGCCGAAAAAAACTTTTACGGGCTAGCGGAATATATAAGATCAATTCAATTCGAAAGGGAACTTATAATTCTACGCATGACTATACAATTCTGAATCGAATGAATATTAACGGGTTTGTATACTTTCAAAAATGGGTGGGGATGCTTTTATAAAGTATTTGGATCACATAGGGTCACATTCCTAATTTTTTATCAGTTAGAACTCGATCTATGTATAGAGGGTAAAGCGGAAGTTATCTAGAGTGTTTTCCTGCCGGAAAAATATTCTTTGAGTGTAACGACAAAAAGTAGAAAGAATTTAAAAATTTGAAAATTCAACATATTTTCTATTGCATTAAATATCTCAAAAACTGAGTCTGTTGAATAAAAACGACTTTCGAACACATGTTCACCGTATTGAAATATGTAATATAATTCAAGAAAATACTGATCCAATAAACAAAAATAATAAAATCAGGTAGGACTGAGATGTAAAATAATACAAAATTAAAAAGTAGAAAAGAAGGCCTAAATACAATGTACAATACTTTAAATTATATAGAGTTACCTTACATTTAGTATTATAAATTTTTGGTAAATTTAATTAAACGTAATCGAAAAAATCAAATCATGTAGACCATAATTTGGAATAGAAATAACTAAGAAATGTACACTATAATATGAAAGAAAAGTACTTTCATATGTCACATTATTATACAGAGTGAAGCATTTAAAATAGTAACACCTAAATATAAAATGTAATATATATTTTTTGCATATTCGTTCAAAAAATAAAAACCAAAATCGATCTATATAACTATACACTACAGCAATCATTGCATCTCCATATATTTACGTCAAAATTACCTAACATTATCAAACTGTTCGTAGGACCTACACTATTTATTTATGTGAATATGTTTATTATGATGAGCTCAAAATCTATATATTCGATTTGCTTTTCTCAAATATTCAGTGGTTTGTTAGTTCAGCCGTTATAATTTCATAAAAAGCGATTACCACATCACTTATAGGTCTCTAAAATCAACAATTTTCAAAATATCGAAAATAATGTTACATACATTCCATGCATCACTCAAGACTGCACATATTCGAATTTTAACAAATTCCGAAATATTACTCCGAAAAGTGTCCGATTTAGCGTGGAATGACCCCATATAATAAATATACGTTTAAATGAATCAACAATGTAATAACAGTTGCTATATATACCTCAAGATGCAATGATTGAAACTATACTATGATACAGATCAAGAATTTTATTTTTTATACTTTAAAAGAATATGCAAAAAGTATATTATTTCATTCAAAAATTTATTAATGACCTTGAAATCTCTGGGGGAAAATGATCTTGGAAAAAAATAGCTTTATCGCTACAGGAGCCTCTAACACATTGACTGTTATGATGGTCACTATTAACCTGTAGTGAACTTTCCAATGGTCATCATAGCTGACTAACACAACCGAACTTGATAAAAATGCATAATATTCGCAAACAATAACGTTTACAATTTTATTGTAATAGAATAAGAACAAAATAAGAATAATTTAACAAAATAAATCTACATTCAAACATGCGGACATGTCAATACTTTTATTTTTAGTATTGTGCACAAATATTTATACATATTAATATATAATGTTATTCTAATATGGACAAAATATCACAATTTAGTATTTATTTTTTTAAATTAAAAATCATTAGTAACACAAATAAATAAGTGTTCCTGTTTACATGCCTCATCCTGTATATGCTATAATAATGTAATTATTATATATTAAACAGATACATACCCTGACTTACATACAGCTCTTCCATAGCTTTTTTATATTCTTCTTGTAAAATTTGATTAATCTTTAAGTGGTTTTTCTCTAAATTTTCTAATCGTTTTTGCCAATATTGAGCTTGACTAAGAAGTTCTTGTTCTTTTTGTTGTTCTATTTCAAGAGCAGTTAATGTTAACTGTGGATAATAATATACAGGATATCCAGATGGTGCATCTGCACTTTGAGGTGGTGGTGAAGGTTGAGTTTTATTGACAAATGGTGGTGGCGTAAATGATCTTACTTCATTTCCTGATTGAACGTTAGATTCATTTACTTTTTGTGTCAATCGTTGTACAACCGAATTCGATAATTCAATTACATCTATTTCTTCTTTGTTGTCAACGGTAAGTCTCCGAGCACTTTGTCCTGCACCCATTTTAACTGTTTCTATTTATTTTAAAAGAAAACAAAATATTTATTTTGTACTTGTCTCACAAATTCAGATAAATGACAAATATGTACAAAAATTTGGCTGAAAAATGAAGTAAAACAGTCAGAGAATAGATTGTAGATCTTTTTATACAGATAATCTAACCTTGGTAACTTAGGAACCTCTATAAAGCAATAATTTTCTTCAATTCCTTTTGGTTTTTTATAAATAATCTGATTATAAACTTACTTTAACTTGTGTTATTAGTCATGCATTAGTATTTATTTCATCTCCTTAAATTTAAAAAAAGCTTGATCTCAATGGATCAAAGATTATTTGTACAAGTTGAAGTTTTATCAATATTACATCGAAACTACGATTGTCAGTAAATTATGGTATATGTAAAATGCATCTTAGCGATCTCAGCCATAAAAACCATTTAAAGGAAAGATTAATATGTTCTCTACTGTTGTCAAAAATAAGTAATGACCACATCTTTTGTATTTCATGTAAAAAGAATCAAATTAATCTTGCGAATGTCATTATTTCATATTATAATGCATAGCATGATATTTAGAGAATATATAACTTTAAAGAATTATTTTGTTGTTTCCACTACTTTCTTTAAATTGTATAAGTCATATAATCTTATTAGAAAATTTCTTGCTATACTTAACAAATACCTCTTACTTGATAGCTTGATAAAACGGAACCTCTACGACTCAATGGTTTCAATTTTTTTTCCTTGAGGTTCTAGTTACCAAAGTTCACTTGTACTCTTCTTAATTTTACTTTATTATTACAAATAATTTATAATATATGTGGACATGATATTAATATCTCCAAAGCCAGTGGTTTAAAGACATGGCTTTTAACTGAACAGATGTAAAATGTGGCTGAAATTGACTTCCTGTAGAGTATACATAAACAGCTATAAAAATAAAAATGAAATCATATAACTATGTTGTTAGCTATCAGCTGTAACTCAGCCATTACTCAATTATTAATTTTATAATAATGTAAAATTATGATACTACCTATAAACATGTATAAATTTATTATTGCATTACAGGTTATGTTATTAAAGTAATATAAAAGTGATTATATTAATAAAGTAATTAATCATTTCAATGAATTATTCAAGAAATATTTAAATAAATTGATTTTGATTTTTTTCTTGATATAAATTTTTACGATTCTGCTTTTCAGAGAGAATTTTTATTTTGTAATATAAACAAAATAAAAAGGTGTCACAATAAATTTTTCTAATATTTCAAAACATAATATAACACTTAAATATGCAAATAAATGTTTTTGACATTTTTTAATATTTTATGACTGTACTATCTTACTTGTGAATTTTATTTTTGGAGTGACCTATATTAAATGCAGAATGACCTAGTATTTGTATCACTTATATTCAAATAAATCTACAGAAATATATTCTACTATTATTATGAAATATACTTTAAGAAAACCTACATAACCTTATTCGCACCCACCTAATCTCTTGTCAAGAAATCAATTAAATCTGTTATGCTTTTCATACACTTTAATAATTCAGAAATTAAAATATATTTCGAAAAGCTATTTTATGCCCTTCTTATTAAAAGGTATTAATGAAACATAATATTATCATATCCCACGTATAAATTTTCATGAAAATTACTATTGCCACTATAGTTGTGTTATGTTTCATCATTAAACATCTTCTTCTGTTGTTTAAATTATTTTTACTCACCAATAGTGTTGTAATACTAGTAAAAATGTTCAAATATGTAATTATAATATCGGGATGATTTCTTTTAAAAAACTCTATATATTACATAAAGTTATCCTTTTACATAATAGCGACCACTTCGGTTATACTTTAAATGTTTACTGAATTAATGTTACTTTCGAAACATCCTACTTTCATTTTTAATTAAATAAAAATATCAATACATGTATAGAATTACATTACTTATCAGTCATGTGTATATGACATTAATTTAAAGTGTCATGCGGATCTTCTTTAAATGCTCTATTCATGTTAAAGGAACTATGACATACTGTAACGTAGCGTGATGGGATTTAGGGATATTAACTGATTGTGTGTGTGCGTGTGTGTTGTATTTGCTGGTTCCGTAATCCCGGAACTTGCCTATAGATGGCACGAGCAGTTAAAATTTAAGAAATTCCACGACAAGGATTCGAACGCTTTAAAATATTGAGGTATTAAACTTTCGAACACGATTTTACACAAACTAAACCGTGTTCAATTGATCAAGGATATTTTTTAGTGCGCGCGAATAATTTGACCTTAACTTTATCGAATTAATTTAATTTGCGTGCTTCGAGCATTAACTTAATATTGCTGGAATATTTAGGAATGGTGTAAATGAGTTTAACACACAACTTGTTTGAAAATAAATACTAGACTTTGATATTCTCGCATACAAGTTTTATACTTAAAATTAGAAATTTCAAACGAGCGACTGTGTATAGAATGTTTAAAGATTTTTCAATGACGATTGAATTTGAAATAATTTGAAAGTGCAAAAAATGAGCAGTATTTATACAATTTTTGGGTTTGGCTAGCGCACCAATCAGTGTTGATTATGCCTTGGTAGAGTGGTGCGGTCGTAGGTAACTGCTGCGGGTTGTCGTCGCGCCTGATCGCAAGATGTTGAAGTAAGTTTTGGCGGTTATTGCAGTGAAAATGTATAAACGTTTCAGCTTAGGTTATACTGGATGTTTAAATTAACTTTACGGAGAAATGTGTATTTGTTTGTATACGTAAATGTTGTTACGACGTAACAAATATTTTGATAAGAAACGTGATGGAAAATCAACCAGGAACTATTTAAGGAAACGAGACTTGTACTATATTTCCAAAATGTGCAAATTGGATTTATTACTACATAACAGAATTCAGTGTACGTGCGCCCTTCCTCTGTTCTTTCTATTTGTCGTTAAATTACTAATAACCACCACTTTACTTTTTGCAACAGTTATATTTCTTTGACACGAATAGATCGGTGTCATACAATGTTACTTTTTAAAATATACTGGTTTTGCTACCTAAGCCTAAGCATAAAATAAAAGTGTAAGGTTCGTTTTTCGTTCCTGAGTAAGGGAGTAGATGACATCACAGAACTTGGTTTATATTTTTTTGAATTATTTATTTTTTGTTTATATTTATTTGTCCTGTTGAATCATCTATGTTGGAAATTGTGAAGTGGTGGCTAAAGAGCCAAGACTTTTTGTTGGAATAGCTATTTTATAACGTCGGAGTTCTTGAAGAGATTGTAAAATTAGTGAACGCGATGCCGTCCGTATAATCACAGTAACTGCTCAAGCTCTTGGTCACGACATTAACAATTTGATCATAAATCAGTCATCGATTTGTCATCATTGAACACATTTACGCGAGAAACACAGTCAAATGCTACGTGCAGCTTTTCCCTAACAAGAGATTGATGCAGTTACTGTTCATTGGGATGGTAGAATGTTACCTGTTCTAGTTGGCAAAGAAAAGGTGGAAAGGTTACCTGTCGTTATTACTTGCAGAGTGAATTCCGATAATTCTATCTTCTATTGGAAGAGATCAAATTACATGCACTTTCATGTGATACTTTCATGGCTTACTTGCAAGGTGCATGTGTAATTTTAGAGCACGTAATTGGACGGTACTTGTTATATCTTTCGTATTTATGAAATAGTTTTAAGATCAGTTTTTGAGAAAAAGATGCACAAGCATGGCCCAATATAAATAAATTAAACTTCCACTCTGAGGTAGAAGATCCATTTGTCAAACAAAAGATAGAAAATATACCACAGTTGATAAATTTTGCAAAACAGACTCTGCAAATACATCATCCACGGGAAGACTATTGCGAATTTATTGAACTCGTGCTAGTATTTTTAGGTAATACTTCTTCAAAGTACCATTTTTGAGCTCCCGGACCTTTCCTTCATGCTTGGTAGATGGTGAAGGGCATATAGTGTTTAAAAATATTTTTGTTTCACAAAGAATTCGAGTTAAGCGAAGAGGAGAAAAATGGAACTTGCGATATATGTATATTTATTGCAAATTTATATTTAAAAGCATGGGTAGAATATAATATTTAATAAATCTTATATATTATATAAATATAAGAAAGTAGATAAAGACATTAGTCATGTAACATTAGACAAATTTTGCAGATATTTTGCATTTGTGATATTTAACATTTGGTTATTCGACATTTGGTATTGGTTCTTTGATAATGACATTTCGATAGAAACAAAGGAATAAATGGTGATTAAATAAATAAGATTAATAGTGGCGGCGATGATTATTATAAAAAGTTTGTCCTTCTACCAAGTAATGTAGCCGACTATATGAAGAATGGTATTTCATATTTTATATTAGACGAAAGTCAGAAGCTTTTTAGTAGATTCGGCATATGAACAAGATGAACAAGTTTGGCAAGATGAACCATCTCTTAAAATAGGTTTAGATGTAGTTAAAGCTTTACGGGTGGTTAACGATAAAGCAAAAAGAACTGTTACATTGTCAATACATTGTTACATTGTTACAATACATTGTCGGAAAATTTCCTGAGGACAATGTGGTTGAACCGACTCCCAGCATTCATGAGGACTGCTAGCCACCCGGATGGACGAAGCCGTAGACAAAATGGTAACGCTAGCAGACAAAATCAACGAAATCACACCAATCGGATATTGCGCAGCACTTACACCGAATCCAGAGATAGCAGCGATTTTTTTTTAAATAATTTAAAAATAATCGATACATTTTGTATATGTGTACTCGTTCGTGATTCTAAAAGTTCAATAGATGTGTACTAGTCCGCAGTTCTAAATGTTCTGGTCCGTGTTGGTACCAGGATCCGCCGAATTCCTCCTGGTCTGTCTCTATCAAAGTTTGGAAAATGATTTTTCCTTTGGTAGGGATAAATGGGGGACGAATCACTAGTTTGGGGCGTAATCCTAAAACTGTGCAACGCCTTCTGACTTCGTGATTTCATTTTCCCACGAAAGCTTGTAATACGTTACATAAAGATCCCTTGTTCAAAGATCTTTCTCCGAAACTGATGTCGTTTTTCCGCTGCGGGTGGGTCTGCGATGCGTTGATTGTCAGTGAGTGGAGTATGGCTGGGTCTGTTTCCCATTTCGAAAACAAAATGCTTAACTTCCAGCCGTAACCAAGTCCGTAACTAATTCTTCCGGCCAAGCATGTCCATAAATATCTCAAAAATGACAGTGTACCACTTGATCGCAGCACAGACCCAGACGCGATATCTAGACAATTCTAGACACCGGGGGTTGTACGCGCCTCCTTGGAATGCGCGTTCGTGGCAGTCAATTGCAAACTCTCGACGGTAAGCAGCCATAGGAACTTCGGCAGAGGTCGCACGGCTGCCTACGGACGGTGAATGCTAGGAGTATTTCAAAAAAATTTAATTTAAATTTTTATTATGCACTTAAATCGATAAAAATAGTCCCATTTATATCGTGTTTGGACTTCTTCTAATCAGAAGAATCTCGAATGTCCATTGGTATTACAATATATAGTTATTATATGTTGTAATTCTTATATTATATAGCTAACGGTTTTTTATTTACATTCTGATAGTGTATTTCAAGACGAATACAATGACCTATTATGAAGGTCATTCAAGGTCACGCAAGGTCAACTGCAATAGAAAATAAAATGTCTTAAAGCACTCTTCAAATACTTTTGTGTCTTCTCTGGTTGTTGGCATACTGCTCTTCTAAGTATTGGTAAGGGTCGCAGAACATAAATAAACATATCATCACATTGTATGCTTACCTGTATCCAGAAATGTTATTAGTAGTTTGACTACCGACTACAGTACGACTTCGAAATATTTAATCTGAGTGTCCAATTTTCAAGAATGCGTTACACAATAGCAGAGAAAGTGGAAATGGTTATCATTTATGGTGAATGTCATAGCATTATGAGGGAAGCGGTACGTGTGTATGGTGAAAGATTTTCCGATCGTAATAATAGACCTTCACTTTCTGTCTTTACGAACATTATAAAAAAGTTTCGAGAAACTGGAAATGTGGATAAGAAAAAACGCACTCGAGCCAAAAAAGCAACTGATGATGGAAACACGATAAACATTTTAGCAAGTATAATACAAAATCCACATGTTGGTACGAGGCAACTTGAACGCGAGAGTGGCATCAGTCAACGAAGTATTTTGCGAATACTTGAAGTTAACAAATTTCACCCATTCCACATTTCACTACATCAACAATTAAGTGAAAATGACTTTCAAAAACGTTTACAGTTTTGCGAATGGGGCCTCAGTGTTCAAGGTCGACATTTTGAACACTTGAAGTAGCAGTGAATACGTACATAACATGTTACATGTAAATCGTCGTAGTGTTCGAAGAGTGCTTTGAGACATTTTATTTTCTATTGCAGTTGACCTTGCGTGACCTTGAATGACCTTCATAATAGGTCATTGTATTCGTCTTGAAATACACTATCAGAATGTAAATAAAAAACCATACCGTTCCATTTAAAAAAACAGAGTTGACCTTCATATCTCCTTGACGTCTCCACCTATACAAAAATTAATGACATCAGATTACGAGCCCCTCGATATCAAGTAAGTTTGGTCTGATCCTTTTTTTCTATCTTCAAAAGCAAGCGAGTTATTCAGGTGACCTGTTTTAGGTGCCGCACCCTGTATATGTATTTTAGTAGTGTACCTTAGTAGTGTATTTTAATAGTGTAGTGTGCGTGTGTGTATTTTATATATATATATATACTTATTTATTTATTGATATTATTTTAAATAATACAATGTCGCGAAGGTGTACAAATCTACCGAATTCATTGCGAAAAGACTCATTGTCTTGACTTATGTGCGATACTTGTTGAATACTGTTGGACACTTATTACTGAAAATCGGGATACCAAGAACAAGCGTCAAGCAAGGCGGCAACATTTCTTAATTTGTTTACATGAGAAATGGGTAAGTTTTTGTATTCAATTTTCTTTATTAAGCATTTCCACAATGAAATGTGAATATAACTCGTATTTTTATAATTTTTTATAATGATTGGCACCCAAAAAGACAAAAAAAATGTATGTAATTAAGCATAGTAAGCAGAGACATACTTGAGTGGTACCAACGTCGACTACGCATAGCGACGGCCCTGGGGAGTCGAGAAAAGGTTGCAATGGTCGTCTGGCGCGAACGCGTCGCGCACAAGCTGTCAATGAATATTTTCTGATCCTTCTCGTATATTAAGGGAAGCAAATACTTTTCGTGAATGGTTTCTTTACCAGAAATGTCTGTAGAATGCATTCCTGTATAGTAAATTCCTGCTAGATAAAGCATTTTTGACATAAATACAAAAATAGAACGTATAAAGTACCCGCGTCAGCATATTTTCAAACTTTAACAACCATTTACAACTATTAGGGAGTACATAACAAATATAATTGGCTATATGGATGTGTAGAGGAGAGTCCCCTCTATCTCCTGACTCGAAATTGAACTTTCTCGCGTGTTTAGTTTTTGCGTACCACCTCATTTTTTATCAAAATCATGCATTTTTACAAAAATCAATATTTTTCGAAAACGTTGCGTGATGGAGCAATTCTACGTGCGGATTTGGTTGTAGAATGACAAAGTGTATAAGAAACAGGTATTGCAAAACTCGAAAAAAGTTTTATTTTGTTGGACAGTGTTATAGCAGGCGACCCGACGTCGTACCGCTATTTTAAAAGAACAAGGATAGCATTTTGTGAAGGATCTGGCAACGGAGTGGGGAAAGCAGGGATGCTTTCTGGTGAGAGGATTGTGTTAGACCGCTCGGCACTTACCCCAGAACTTTGGAAAAGAGCGGTCCTTTACAAATTTTTATAACAAGCATGTCCCAACGGGAGGAGAGGATCCAACGCCTTCCATTGCGCGTGGGTCCTCGGCAACTTAGAGTAGGTGGATAGGTCGGCCTATCCAGGGAGGTATGGACACTGGGTTGGATGTGTAGGCGTGGTTCCCAGGGTGCCCCAGGAGTTTTAGGGACGAGCGCAGTGGGTTTAGTGGATATACCGGCACAGCACTCCCGCCGGAGAGTCTCACATAATCTGCGGTCTCTTGCCCCAAGGAGGACGAGGTATCCATAAAATGGATTCCCTTTGCGGACAAAAAAAAAGGGTGGACAACGTTCAGGACCCTGTCGCAGGTACATCTCCCGGCTCGTTACGAACCGCGAGTGGGTGACCACCAGGCCTTGGTTCATGGGGACCGAAGTGTATGGGGCTCTCCAATGGTGACTCTGATCCATTGGAGGGTATGGCGATAGTGTTGGCGGTCCATACACTAAAATCCTCTCACTCCACCTCCTCGTGGTGGTCCCTGAGAACACGCTTGCGTGTTGCTAACGGAGTGAGGGGTACAGTAAATGGAAGAGAAAACAGAGAATAGGGAAAAACAGGAGAGGAGAAGGAAGGTGAAAGGATTAGTCGAATAAAAGGGGGGCACCCGTGAGAAATGCGAATACTAGACCCCTGGGTGCCCCCCTGACGACCCGGAAGAAGACGGGGATGACTTGCCACCCCCAAGGGGTGCGGGTTTTAGTGGGTAGGACTGCGGCCGTTGTCAAGTTCCCTTGGCGAGTCCCACACTACCCGTACAGGGGGGGGGGGGTACGTAATAGCATTTCTCCCACCTCTGAAAAAAAGGACCTGGTTTATGGCGGTGGGAGTAACTATGACTCTGCAAGGCGTGCGGTCGTTTGAGGTGTCGGAGTTAGACTAGCATTGCCATTCTAGTATCTGAGACTAGCTCCTTAGAGAGCTAGTTTAGCAAGCAGCAACCTTCTCGTTGGTTCCCGCCGTGAGTACCTCCCCAGGAGGGAAACCGATAGCTGCCTCTACGACTTAGGTCAACAGGGGCAATACACAAAAAGGATAGTCACCGACTTCGGTGGCTCACACAACATCGAGGGTGCTACCTGCCCTTCCAGCGAGCAGAAGAAGAACCCGGACTGCCCAGCAGGAAGAAATAAAAGCATCGAGACGGAGGGAGGAAGTAAACCGCAAGGATGCCCCCCGAAACGAAGCACAGTATAGGGAGGAGTTGTGGTAGGTAAACTCGGTATGGCACACACCGCCGTGGAGTCCCACTCTTACTCGAGATTGGAATGGTCCCGGGTAGCAGGGCATAAAGCATTAAACCTCCCTGCACCATAAACAATAAAAAAAGGCCCTGGTTCATGGCACGGGAAGCCTCGAGTTAGACAAAGAGGTCCAATCCTTGCAACTATTGCAGCCCGTCTTCATTCCGAACACATTTGGCGACCAAATGTGCTGGACGATCTCCTTCGCCTAACGGTTCTTCTCGACCATGCATGAATGCTTCTAAAGGGAACACGGTGTTCCCGAACACTCTTAACTTATAATACAATAGCCTAAGACTTAGTATAAAATTGAGAACGATGAATGTGATCGCGCCGAATGGTGTGCGAGACTTGTTCGGGATGGGTTAGCTTGTGAAATGGATCTGATCACCAGGATTAACTTTGTAGAAAACGAGTGGAACAAAACTTTATTTAAATATGTGAACTTTAGTGGACTGTATAATGATAGGTGAGACTTAGCGCGATTTGAAATATTACAAGAGTATTCTTGTCTAAAAAACCGTAAGATCTGAACCGTAATTCAGTGCCGTTAGAGAAGTGTATCACTTCGGTAACGTTTGCTAATCTTGCTAATCTGACGCGCGCTTGCCGAACATCGGTATTTAAGTTCAGTCGTCAAATGGGTGTGACTAGAATTGACCAATGAATAACAGATATTTTCGGGAAGGCCGTGACAATTTTAAAGGGCAATCGCCGCCCACGCTAGTCGAAGAAAACGGTGAAAATTGATGGTGAAAGAGAGAGAGACGTAACTTTCGGCAAGCCGCGTTGACGGAAAACAAGGGACAGGCCACGCAGCGCAGGTAAGGCCCGTCCGGTGACGCATGACAAAGAGTTTCTTGAAGCGGCGAGGAGACGGCAATTTCGGAGGTAACTCTGGAGGTGCACGTGTAAAACAGCTGTTAACAATAAACCACTTCCCGAGTCCTAATCCCCGAGGCGAGGATTTTTACGTTCCCGGTTGTAAATAGCAAAATCCCGTTCTCGGCACATTTGTTCGCCAAATGTGCGAGACGGACAATTCTGTTGCAAAATTAATAAAGTGACCTTCGATGGTCACGCAGACAGAATGTAACCTAGTGAGGGCAATTCCTGTGGATTTATAAGAATTAGAACTGGTCACTTTAGAATCAGGACGAAGAGTAATCTCTCTGAGATGCGCATTTCGCCTCCTTCGGTCGGCCCACACGGCGGAGGGGACCAATTGTGATAGGAATGCACACGTTCGTCGCTCGCATGTGGTTGGGATTGCTAGGGCCCAGTGACGTACGTCGGCTGGGTCGCACGCTTTAGTCGGCTTGTAGACTATTTTACTTTACGTTTTTAATGAAGTCGGTAATTTGGAGTTCTATTGTCGGTCATAGAGAGGTCATAATAAAAATGTAACCAATACAATACGTCGAGAGATGCAACATGTGTTATCATACGAGTTAAAAATACCCCCAAATCTCAAAATCGAAATAAAGAAAACTGCGTAGTATCTATAAATAAAAATGTAAAGTATATAAATATAATATGTAGTTACAAGAGAAAGCTGAATCTAATGATTGAAACGTGGCAAGTTACAGCTACAAGTGCAGTGTCTACTGCACTCATTGTGGATCGCCACCATCGCACCGTGATCGTCGTAGGGTAAAGTTGTGGGGTTACCATTTGGCTCGAGTGGACGAACATCACTGTTGAAGGAGGTGATTCTTGAAGTAATTTTAAGTAGTTTTTTTCTTAGTGAAAATATAAATTGCAACTTTATTAATGAATTGTTAACAAGAAATATCAACCAATCAGAGAGCAAGTCCAGAAAAGTTGCACAGAAACGGACAGATTGAAAAACTTTTAATTTTTATCAAGATCTATCACATTTTCATAATATACAAGTTGAATTACATTTATATAACATAAATTACTATTCAATTTCGTATTCCGTTTCTAATTATAATAATAAATATTTATTACATGTAAATGATATTGTATATACTTTTGTGTAAATACAAAATTATTTAAAGAAATATTAATTTCTAATGACGTAAAGTTTTTTCTAAAAAGAAATATATGATTAATGAAACAAATAAAACGTTGCATCGTACAATAATTTGTATATTAACTAATAGGAAACACCACTTAAATGTTAATTACCAATTTTGACGAAACTGCACATTTATAGCTCAACTAAAAATTTTTGAATGTACTTTTGTTATCAGTACATAAACAAATTTACAAGACTAAATTTACGAAACTGAAACGAAACTATACAAATTAAAATTACTTAAAATTGTTATTGGTAATAATGTAATGAAAAAAACCTTGAGTAAAATCGTGACACTATAATATTAAAAAATGAACATTTGTATTAGTATTTTTTCACGCTTAAATTTCTTGTGGAAAATAGATATCAATATCAAAAGCATATTTTTCTCGATTCTAGAAATTACCATGAAAATTATAAAAAGCTATTAATTAATCTATTTCAATGTTTGTGAAGTTTGATAAATGAACATTTGATATAATATACAAATATTACATAAAATTCGTTACCTATCACAATTTACACAAAGAAATTCCTAATTAAATCGAACTGAATTAGAACTTTTGTTTTTCACTTTTTAATGAAATGCTAGACTTTTTCTGTATTTTTTCTTCATAATGTATCAAATGGGCCGTTTACGGTTAAAATTAGATGATGGTCGATTTTTACCCTCGTAATTGACGACTACCTTTGTGTACGAACAGATCAGCACAAAGGACAAGACAAAAACCCATTTACAAGCTAATTCGTTGACATTGTCATTTTAAGTAATAAAAATTGTGTAGCTAACAACACATAATATTATAATTTTAATCTTTCATCTTCCAATCTGCGTAATATTACAAGATCAGTAATCTATAAAACAAAACAATGTTTTACGTCAAACATTTTTCAAGTTGAAGTAATTATAGAGCATACGAAAAATGTAATTAACTGAAAATAGAAAGATTTTTAATATAAATCTTTGTAACATGGAATTTTAGAAAAGATAAAATTTGTTTACAGTTTTAGATATTGGATTCGTAAGAGGTTTAATGAAAAGTTGTTTATTAGTCCACATTTTTGTCTCTTACAGAGTATGCTCATGGTACAAATCAATAAGTTTTAAGACAATAATTGGAAAGATCCATATCAAACTTGACGAGTTTGTTAACTTTGGAAAGCATCGTTGCCAGGTTCATCATCATCATCATCTTCCTCTCCTTCACTTTCGAATGTATTATCTGGTATATCGTATAATCTTATCATCGGTTTATTAGGATCTTTCATAATAAGATATTTTCCGTCCTTTTGCTTCATACAGATGTCAATAATACACCTCAAAATACCCCAAGCGTTGTCCATGTTAAGGTTAATTTGTGTTGCAAATTCATTTGGTTTATACTGTTGGGTACCAAGGATAACATGCTTACTGGAGTCTCTAACCATTGCTCTTGATACGTATCCGAACTTCAGTTGATCGGAACCAGCTAATAATGCTTGGACAGTCCATTTTGCTAGCTTGCATGCATTATTACGTAATTCGTTTGCCAGAACTGCACCACGCTGAGTATCTAGCTTTTGTCTCCATTCTACACCATTGGCTAATTTTGAATCCCATTCGTTCAGTGCTTTAATAGTCAAAAACTGAGTTTCATTATTAGGTCCTTGCATAACAGCATCGTGTTCGCATCTTGAGATGAGAACAATGTCATTATTCAAATCCCATTTCCTATATCTGTATGCAACACTAGCAACATCACCCTCCTCTTCCTCGGAAATAAATGGATTTCCTTCATCGAATTTATATCGAGGTTCACTAGATTTCAATACTTGTTGTGAAAAATTATGATTGATAAATGTTGCTTCTAGGGCTAAATTCCTAGGAGAATTTAATGAATTCCCATCATCTTGGGGAGGCTCGACACTGGTTTCATTTACAGTCAGTAAATCAAATTCAGTACTGTCGCGCTTATCAAAAAATAGTTTATCTCCAATTTTTTCAATTACAATATCCCAAGAGTAATTACTTCGGGTACAGCACATAATTGTTGCTAAAATTGCGTCTGTAGCATAAACATTTCCCTCTGTCTTTGAAAGTTTGCGAATGACTGGATCATCAGTAGTTGTAACCGTATGGAAAATTCTATCAATTCGTTGTAATGGTTTTTCGCTTTTAACGTTTACTCTATCATATGTTTTATCGTAATACTCAAGAGAGCCACAGCATAAAGTATCTTCACCATCCTTTACACCAGGTAAAGATAATTTCGCTAAACGAGGGAAATCCATTTCTTCGATAGTTACCCAATCTGGTCTTACAGTAACAGATGCATCACGAATTTTAATGGGGGGTTGATTTTTATGATTACGTAACCCTTGCTGTCTACCCCATCGTTTCGTTTGACCTTTGCGTTCACGTTCACGGAGTTTTAGTTTACTAAGTTGTTGCATCTGGCTCAAGGCACCCCGTTGTCCTCCACGGCCACGTAAATTCCTTTGATTGTGTCGGAACCGTCCACCACGCTGATATGGCGGTTTTTGTACACGAGTTGTATCCACCAAATGGAAAGTTGTTTCATCTTCATCATGGTAGTATGCATACTGACTACCCGAGCCAAACTGTGATGTATATTTATCTATAAAAATAAAAATGTCGTTCTTAATTCATAGATATATTTTATACTTGGCTGCACCATCCACAGAAAACATGAATGGAGGAATGGAAAACATTTAGTTATAGTTTGTATTACCAGTAAGTATTTTTCATTTTTTGTATTACGTATTGAGACAAAATTTTCGAAAAAATTCAGTTTTTTTAAATAAACCAAAAGATTTATATAATAATAGAAAATATAAACTTAAGCCATTTGCTGCACGACAGTTAGAGAAAAATTGTAAATAGTTTATTAACGCTGCTGTCCTCCTCACTTATACAGCACGTTATAGGGTATAAATAAAAATTATTTACAGAGTATTCCAAAAATGGTCGTATTTCTTGAAAGGGATCATTCTCAAATTTTTTCTTCTGCGAAAATGTTGGATTCGCTCGTATTCGAATCATTAACGAAAAATATAGTTCAATCAGAGCACTACTATAGTGAGCGGATTCTGGCATGGTAACAATTCTCGTTGAGTGTATGGCATTGTTATTAGCCGAGCCGAGATGCGTCCGGTGTAACTACGCTCTGATTGATTCACATTTTTCGTTGATAACTTAAAAAAGAAATATCAAGTCATGAATTGGCAAAGAAAAAAATATCTTAAAATAATTCCAGCAATAATCCTTTTTAAGAAACTCTAATATTTTTAGTACTCCCTGCATATAAATAATATTACGTTGTGTAAATTTATTATATACAATAATAAGAATATTGTATTATAATATTAGAACAACTTATATAATGTTAAATTTATATTTTACAATTCTTAGATTCATTGTACTGGTTGAAGATAAGATTGTAGCTTCTCGTGTTGTGGTTTAGAGATTTCGTACAATAAATTTTGTAACCAACGAATTTTTGTTTTAATTTGGAAACATTTTAAACTAATAAAATATATAATATGAAAGAAGTAAACACAATAATTAAATACACTAAATGTGATGCAATTTTTAGGAGCATGATATGTATAATAACGTAAACTTCATCTCAGTTCATATAGTCCTCAGGACAGCAGGGTTAAATAAAATTTTACTTTACAAAAGTTCAGATGTCTTAAAAATTTAACTTTAAACCTGTATGAACTTTTTCGGCTACTGAATATTAATGTATAGAGATGATTCAATAATTATTCTCAACTTGTTTGTAAAATTTAATAATCCTTTAAGTGATTAATCTGCGACATTCATGGGCTTCCATGACATATGCAAAACGCTTCATCTGTGACTGATACCAAGTGATTGTTTGCTTACACATAGAGTTGCAAGTGATAAAGCTAACTAAAATATATATTGAAATGTTTATATCAATGGCAAATACATTTATGCAATAGAAGAAAGAAATGTGCTTTATTAATACAAAGTTCAAGCTTAAGCCAATCATTGAAAATATAAAATCGTATAAAAGTTGTAAAAATCATGTTATAATTAACATGATTAACATTGTTATTTTATGCTGTTATTTGGCTTTGCGATTATAATTTGTACAACTTCATATGTTTTTACGCTATTGTTTACTTTTCTAAAATAAAAATCCTATTATTTACTAATAATATTGACTTTTTTTTACCTAAAAACAATATATCCAACCAATAATAATCAGAAAAAATATAAACAATTTTAGGACTACTTTAATTGATAATTGATGTTAATAAACATCAATTATTCTTTGATTACATTTGCAAGTAATAACATCTTTCATTATAGTACCGTTACTTGTACAAAAAAACGTTTCCTAATGGAAATCCTATTGAGAACTGTACACCCTTTTTAATTTTTGGTCTATAGTAAATTAACACCCTCATAAGATTTTTTTACAATAATAAATATAGTAATTTATCAAAAAGAATGAGGTATAATGTCATTATCTCATAATGTGGTAATCTAAAGGTATGTGAAAAGAATTCAGATTTAAGTCATTTAATTCACAGTTAAGTCACATACATTCTTCTTATTCACTAACCAGGAGAATGCAAAGCCTTGTTATCGCCATCTTAGTTGAGATTGTGTAGAGTTATAGATTTTGTTCTTCTAATTACGAAATTACCATTATAGGGCAGACACCTAATAATTTTAAACATATTTACAATTACAGTTTCATCACCTAAAATGTCAATTTAGTTAACAGTGTTTACAAACAGAGATGTGGCATAGTAGCAGCAACCAGAACTTGTACATCGTAGACCTGGGTTCAAATTCCATTGTGGTAACTTTTGTTTTAAATATTTCACATGTAAGAATGAATTTTGAATATTATTATAAATAAATTTTTAATAAAATATTTTTACTAACTGAAGGGCTAATTGAAAATGATATTCAGTATTGTACAGAAGAAATAGGAACTACAATATAAAAATTATACGTTACATAGAAATATAGATATCAAATACAATATTCACAATTTTTGTTATGTACAACAATTGTACTTACTGTAAAAATAAAGAAAACGAAAAAAATTTGAACATACTTCTTTTGCTTTCAGATTTGATAATTATTATCCAAACTAAAGGAACGGTGATGACAAGCCACATGAACCACTTTGATTATATATTGTTTTATAATTATTCCCTTTTGTGTATGTAGTAATGGATCTACTATTTCTTCTGTATAATAATAAGTATCATTTTCAATTAATTTTGTAGTCAGTAAAATATTTTATTAAAAATTTATTTAATATCCACAATGCATTTTTATGTGCGAAATATTAAACAAAGAGTTACCAACAAAAAGATTGAAATCCAGACCTACAGTAAATCATACCACACCACACCGATGCTTGATATTGTTGTTAACTAAATTGACATTTCTAGTATTGTTCAAACTTCAATTGTAAATATTTCAACAACTATTCTATGCTTATCCAAGTTTTATAATTGAGAGAACAAAATCTATAATTCTGCAAAATTTCAACTAAATCAATGCCAAGGTTTTGTATTTTCCTTGCAAGATTGCCAATTCCGCTTCAAATGTATCCCATCACATGATGGTGGACTTCACTCCCTTGCCTCTATACCACTCTGAGTTTGACATTATAAGACATTGATACTATTACAAATTTGTCCTCTCAATAATGAAGTCTCAATATTCAGTCAGTTTTCTACAGATCATTTATAATCAATATTTTGATTAAAAAAAACATTTTCTCTAAAGGTACAATAGTGATTATGTGACAATGAGCCAAATGTGTTAAAAAGGAAATAGACTGATGAGAAATAATGTTACTATAATTACTCGTTTGCTAATGCAACAAACTACATAATTGTGGATAATTATTGATGCTATAGATGTTACTGATTATTCATTAATAGTTAAATAATTAAAAAATTATAAAATACTTGTAACAATTTAAATTATAAATAACAAATTTGGTGAAATCTACAACTGGAAAGTTTAAAAACATTTTATAATATAATAAGGAATTATTGTAATATAGAACGATAGATTTTTTATATAGAGGTTAAGTAGAAATAAGAAGCGATACTTACTAGGAAACTTCTTATCCTGGAAAGCTGGAGTTGTCCAGTCCGATATCTATAACAAAAGGTAATAGAATACATAAGGAAACACAACTTTCAAATCACTTTGAAGTTAAAAAAGAAATATGTATGACAAACTTTGCCCAATCTGTCGCCTTTTGAAAATGGTTGATAAGGTATATCCTTGAATTGATCAGGTAATTCACAAGGACCCCATCCGTTAGGGTTATGCTGAATTGCAGGTGCTTGAAAATGAGCAACTTCTTCTTCCCTCTGAACAGGATCGTCCAGAATTACCACGTCGTCCGTCATTCTGTAGTTCTATAGTATGAAAGACACAAGACACAGTGATACGTCCGCTTACCGGAAGAACCGGCGACGCCATTGCAAGAAATAAGGTGTGTTCGTATATACATCACTAACAATAAGCATATCATATGCTACATAAGTATCTATTTACTTACATATGAACTTCTCTAATTTACAAAGTACAATTTAAATTTGTTCTTTTTTATCACGTACTCCCGTATAATAACAAATAGAAACAACATATAAAATGTAATAACAACGATAAAAATAATATCAAACAGATTTACAGCATACGCTTACCAAAATCTGCTATCAAAGACTGTTACGCTATCTAACGACGATTTCAGTGTTTCGCTAGCATATCAGACGAGGTATACGAATAGATTAATCATCGCATGGGGTTACGTGTCTCACGGTGTAAAATATCGAAATATCTAAAAGCCATTGATTTCGTATACTCTCTACGCTGAAAAACAATAAAATGTTGGAACTAGTTCACAAAATTGATCAAATCTGTATTTACTTTTTTTTTTTAATTTATATTGAGTTTTATTTTCATTCGCGTTATTATATGCGAGAAGTGAAATTACAGAAATCGCAGAACAGAAATTTGTATACAAACAGATTACAGAACATTAGTTTATTATAAAGGTACATTCAATATATACTAAATAAATTGCAGTGTACAATAATATTGAATACTCGCATTACAAGCATAACGAAATTAAAAGAATATAACATTCTTTTATTTGTTCCATTATTTATAATATTCCGTACAGCCGAAAATTCTATTAGCAACGGCGCTGTTGTAGGATGTTAGTTCCACAATATTAGTTTCGATGGATATGGTAGAGTATGATACAGAATGGTAAAGAGACTCTAGTGCTTCTTGGACGCGAAACAAAAAAATTCAGTGGGTAATTGGTCTATTCCATTAGACCATACATACTTATAGATTTGGCATGAGTTAAATATGCATAGAATACTGTAAAGCCAAGATAATAAAGAAAAGTGTCCATATTGACGTCACAAAATAATTAGAAATGGTCGATACAGTATTTAAAATAATAAAAGTGTAAATAGTAGAAATGAACAAGTAATAAAATAAAATATATATTCTAGTTGCAATTTCTATCATTATTTATTAAAAATAAGATGATTTATTCTTGGCTACCAGGTAATTATGTAAAGCCTGGGAATAAGGACAAAATATGCCTCATCTACGGAGATATATTTTGTTCGTGTTATACTAGCGAGTCACTATAATCGTTGTTAAATGACATAATAATTTTTTATAGTGGGTTTTTGTCAGTGTGTCTGCTGCAAATCTACCGCCAATCACCTGAGTCGATTCTGCTGGTATTCTGCCACTGGATTTGGTTATTTGGGCATATTCGTATACAAAGGAACTTGTAAAGTCGAAAGAAATTTAAAATAGGTGATTCTTGAAGTAATTCTAAGTACTACTTTTTTTCATTAATTTATGATTTGACATTTCGTTATTGGTTCGGCGACAAATCCCATTGCACATGGCGTTCCATTAGTTGAGCAGAAATATGTCCATTGTAGTCAAGTTCTGATTGGTCCGTATTTTCGAAAATGAATCGCGAATTGGCAATGGAAAATTGTGCTTAAAACTACCTCAGAATTCTCCCATTTCAAATTTCTTTGAATTTTACGGAACATCTTCTATATATATTTCAGTATGTATATACTAGGGGAACAGTTCCTCCCTGGCTTACGGTGACTTTACTTTCTACATTATACTTCAATTGTACTTTCTACATTGGTCTTAAAAGTATTCAAAATTATCTTTATCCATTTAATTTAACATTTCTTTTTAATTATTTAGAATTGTCAAAAATTTTTAAAGTTTGGACGTAATTATGGAATAATCTCAATGTAAAAAGATTTTATTTACACCGTGTCGAATTATTATCGAATTTCGCATCTAATATTTTGCGTTACTAGTTTGAAGGTAGAATGATAAGCAGTAAGTGAAATAGTCAAATGTGCGTCTTAAGGTGTCCCTAGATGTAGTGAATAAAGTGGTTAAATTGCATGTATACTTACACCAGGTAGCGACGTCACAGAATAAGCTGTTATTTATAAAATTTGCAAGATTTCCCGTACTTTGAACTTGCTGGTTATCTGTGATTCGTGTCATTTATCGGTATTACATTTTTGATACATATTTTTGGTTTATTGAATTTGTGCGATTTTTATTACAAATATATTTTATATAAATTGTTGTATTTAACGTTAAACTGTTGCACATTCAATTTTACATTTGTGCATTAAATGAGTCTTGTAAGACTCATTCGTGTATTGAGTCATCAATTTTTAAACCTATATCGTAGGTATAAAAGGAACATTATTTATATCAGCAAATATGTATAAAACTTGTTTATAAAGGAAAAAATATTGATATTATAATCGTTATTCACATGTGAATTATATTATTAAATTTGTTGTATGTTAATTAGATTCACAATATATCGTATTTAAAAATATTACAAAATGTCGGAATTTTGCATATAACTGTAAAGTTTTAGAAGAACTTACCAGAATAACATTTTTAGATGTTCATAAGTGCGTATATTTATAAGTTTGTTCATATTTGCAAGGTTTAATGGGTTTTAAGAAATTGTTAGGTTTAAAAAAATCTAATTTTTCATAAAGAAATTCTACTGTCAATTTAGTTTTTGAAAATAAGTTTATACTCGATTTTGATTGTGCTATGTTCTTGAAATAAAAATATACTCGTCTAATTGATAGGTTTCTACACGAGTTTATAGCAAGCAAAATAATTTGAAGAGGTTCATTTATTGCGAAAGATTAAGAAGGTTAAATCCAACAGTTTATTATGAAAGAAGTTGTAACCATGATTTTCCTTAATTGGCATGTTTAATTTCTGAGTATATTCAAGGGTTTAATCTATTACTTTAGGCTATTCTTATGGCTACAATATTTACTTTATTAATAGCATTAAAACATTAACTTACAGAAGTAAATATCAATCTGCAAAGGTCGAGCTTTTCCAAATTCAAGTTACAGAGTTGAAACAATATTTGATAATTTAAATTAAAGTGTGTTTATATTTCAATTTATAGATGTTTTTATATGTGCATTCTTTTGCTTATTATTATACATACTGATGGAATTATCTACTATATAATATGTCGGTTACATGTTTGTTTACAGGTATTTGTAAAGACTGAAAAAGCAAAACAATGAGTTTACAGTGGACACTGATTGCTGGTTTTCTTTACCTTGAAATTGTTGTTGTGTTGCTATTAGTTTTGCCAATAGCATCACCATCCAGATGGAACAGATTTTTCAAATCAAGATTTCTACAAAGTATAAGTGATAAAGCATCAATCTTTTTTGTAGTTTTTCTTGCTGTATTAGTTTTATTTTTATTGGATGCTTTGAGAGAAATGCGAAAATATTCCACAGTCTCGATACATGCAGACCAGCACTTAGATACTGAAATGCAAGGTATACATCAATTTTTACTGCATAGTGTTTCATAATTTGTTAATTATAAAAGTTGTACTATTCTTTTAATTTGTAATTTTATTATTCTTTTACACAGGAAACATGAGGTTATTCAGAGCACAAAGAAACTTTTATATATCAGGTTTTGCATTGTTTTTAATTCTTGTTATACGACGTCTTGTGATCTTAATTTCCACCCAAGCTACATTGTTGGCATCAAGTGAAGCAGCTATGCGACAAGCAGAGTCTGCAACAACCACAGCAAAAACGTTGTTGTCACAAAAGGCAGTAGGAGAAAGTGCACAGAATGACTCAAATGAAGCTTATGACAAAGCGGTATCAGAATTAAAATGTCAGCTTAAGGAGTTGCAAGAGAAAAATCTTGATTTAGAGAAACAACTTGAAAAGGAACAAAAAGATAAAATGGCTATAAAGAATCAAGCTAACTCTCTTGCTAAAGAATACGATCGTTTATGCACTGTACACGCCAACACTACTGCATCAAATGGTGATAAGAAAAGTAATTAAATTACAATTAACCCTTCAGGGACGACACCAGATTGTCCGTTTCATTCTATAGGATCAATATTATGGCATGTTACAAATGTTACCTTAATCTGGGAGCGATTTAGACTTTTTTGTATTTTTCATTGCTATATTCAAATCCTATCACTCACACGGAAGAGTATCACACCTAATAATCTGATATTCTGACATTAACACATTCTCTTTTCATGTGTACCGTTGGTGGTACAATTGGTACATAATACTATAACAAGTGTGTGCAAGTTGAATGAAACGACCTCGATAAAAAGTTAAGTAAAAATGGCTTGTCACTGATCGTGTTACTCTTGAAATATTTGTCAGAGTCAAGATAGTGCACAGTGCATAAACGTCGTTCTTGAAGGGATAATTTATAATAAGAAACAGGAGATATAAAAGTGTATAGTATTTTACTTATATATACAGTTCGTGGTATTTAAATAAGCTTTGTCATACACATTCATTATATAGTTATGTTAAAAGTTTAGAATAAATATTACTTTATACACTTGTTTTCATAAATTATTAAGAGAATAATAAATTTTTCTGGTACTGATATTTAAATATTATTGCGAGTATAACGGTTTTAAGATAATTAATCAAGATATACTAATGCTTTATTCTAATCTTTATCTCAATGTTTTCATTTTAAAGTGTAGGGGAAAGAATTTTCTCAACATTATTTCGTTTTATTGAATAAAAGCTTGCTAAAAGTGGTGCTCTTGTTGTTTTACATATAGAGTAGTATGCATTCAGTTCTTTTTCATTTCCTTTCTTTTCGTGGTATTCATTCTCTGTAAGTACTTATCCACTGAAAAGGCTTTACAAAGCTTAAGGTATTGAGTGATAGAAGAAGAGTAGTTTTGTTATACTAATAAATAGTGAAAATGTAAGTTTCAAATGAAATTGTTAACTTAGCAATTACCTGAAAATTAAAAATGTTAAGAAATGATTTAAAACTAGTCAAAACTGTTAAGAAAAAAATAAGGGTTACAATTTTTAACTTTTCTCATCTGTGACTATAAGGAAAATTGTAAACGTATTATTTGTAGATCCATGTACATAGGTTATGTACATGCTGAAATTTTCATGGAATTTTCAAAGCGCGTTTTCCAATCTATAATTCATTCATTGCAACTTCTCGATCTGCATTTGAATACGAATTTTCGCATTTATACGAAGCGATCTAGTATATCTTTCATTTTTTGCCCTTGAGAAAAGAAAAGGAAAAGAGTATCGGGTGGATTCACACGCGTACTTGGATGGTTCCCCATGTAGGCTATCGAAGGCAAAGTTTGTATTTATGATTGGAGACCTAAGCGATCTTCGAATATTGCATCAATCGCAAACGCGCGCATCTCATGATCGACTGCTTCAGAAACAGTTTAGAAACAAACTACTGCAGAAGCAGTTCAAATGCCGCATTTTACGATCGACTGCGTTACAAGCAATGCAGACGCAAAATAATTGTATTAATCTCTAATGATATATGAACGTATCTCTAAGGATGTTTGTTTTGTAAGCCTATCACTTGAATTGAATCCGAAAGCTTGAACGATTTTGTTTCTATTGAATTGTTCATGACGAGTATTCAATCAAAATATACTATTTTACGAAAATGTATAAGGTTCTAAATATTTTCTTTAGCTACTCATTATTCAGAAACAAGCAAACGAGCTCATAATTAATTAAATGACTCATATGTCGCCGGCGCTCAATGTGTTAACAATTGTAATCACGGATATCATTAAGAATAGTAATAGTTTCGTTTTTTCAATTACCATCACAAAAGATTATCCTCTTTAAAACTAATTAATTATCTTCTATGTAATTTATTATTGAGAAAAGTATTAAACTATGCCGATTAACCAACCACTATTCACCGGCAGACTGGGAACACTAATATCCTTCGTATCATGAATAGTATTAATTAAGTTGTAATATATTGTAACCGGTGAAATGAAACTATTAGTTTCCCTAAACTGATAATTTTATTATTTTATACTTCCTTGGATGGCCAGCTGTGTTCTGCATTTAGGACACACGGTGCGAAGATTGTGGAACGCGCTAGGATTAGATCTACAAAAGACATATTTAAAATTTTTATTGTAGGCTCAGGTTTGTTATACGCCAGAATCGTGAGTACCGCGAGAGTCCGGCGTAAGGGTTGTTATCAGGGTTTCTAATTGAAACAGCTATGGCGAACCAAAAAAGTTTCATAAGTTATAAGATATGTTGGTTTCGACACTATTCTTGTTATTTTTTAGATTTGAATTTCAGTTATGCATTTCGGTTATATTTCAAATGTATGGCTTTACGTTTATACAGACTTATGGAGCTCTTATATGACTTTTCCAAATCATCGTCTTTTTATGTTTTACCCTCAGCGCCATCAACACACATGATCTTTAATTTCATCTCTTTGTCGGGAACATCATTCTACTGCTCTCTTTAACCATTTTTCTTTAGGATATAAGCTAGAACCAATATACCTTAGAGCAATAATGGGATATTTTTGGTTCTTCATAACTGTTTTAAGAACCGAAACCGAAATATCATAATTGCTTTCAACTCCTGATTATTATTTTTGGAATGTAGTGTGAGTTAGTTAGGTGCGCGGACGAACCCAATGCGAAATTGAGGAGCAGCTAGGGTTATAGAAACTTTTAAGGATGGAATCAAACGCAGAGAAATCCAATGCGTAATCGGGGAGCAGTTAGGAGGTTAGATAATTTGCAGACGAATCTGATGCGATATCAGGGAATTGTAGGATGGGGACGATCTTGATACAGAATTGGAGCGTCGCTAAGTTGGAAAAATCTCTTGTTGGGATCTGTTATGTCACGAACGAACCTAATGTGGAATGAGAATGTCGCTAAGATGGTTAGTAGACCTCAGAATTCTAATAATATATTTTCATTGACACAATTCGAGCGATAAGATTGTATGGTCTGAGAGCGTTCAGTTATTAAATTTACCATATAGTACAAGTATTTTCGTAGAAATTGTGCATTGCATGTGTTATGACGTCACAACTGATTTGAATTGAGGAATGGTATAAAATAATACTATCTAGGGTGCACGGTGTTGACCTACTGGTAATGCGATGTTTAAGAGTAATTTCGAGAATTTAAAGAATAAGGTTTAGAAAGTGCATCGCGGTAAATACTTGTGACGACTTTTACGCGACGATAAATCGAGTGAGATCCTCCGACATGTTCAGAAGGATATGTATTCTTCCCTTGGAAAGGACAAAGAGTCCTGCGAAAGAGAGACAAAACATGTCGCCGGTGGAAATCGCGATGGACATGAAACCGTTTAAGGGGGGAAATCCAATTGAAAGCCAGAAATTTGCAAGATTTTGCGGAATTTTTTTCGACAGAATGAAATGATGGTACATTTTTGAAATTTTGGAATCTATTAATATCTATATTAGAGTACAAAAATATATTTTTTTTAGTCTATAAATTTTCAAAATGGCCGTCTTATTGCTAACATATTCCAACAGGTCCGCGCGGAAGGTGGAAATCGGCGTGACATGTAGCGCCTGTTCTATCCTTCTGAATCACTAAAAACAGAAATAACGTATTATTCAAATCAGTAGTTTCTAATTGAACCTAAATCCAAATAAAAAAATTGAAAATTGAAAGATTTATATGTGTTTGAAAAAAATATTCACATTTTAGAGGTTTTCTTGTGTACTTTTTTTTATATTTTTGTAATAAAGAAAGTACTTTCTACAAAAACAATTAGGTTTAGCGACAAGGTAGTAGTGTTGTGAAGTTGTGATAAAAATTTCAGAAAGATTGGTTGAATAGTTTTTGAGTTACATTTCCCGCCAATTTGAAAAATCATGTTTCGAGAAAAATGCGTTTAAAGTTTTGATACGTGAAAACTGTATAATATTTACAACTTACCGGTTAATCGGAAATTCCAGGACCATATAATAGTCCTTCAGCTTCCTCGAAAAACTCGTTATGCTGAATTTGTTGTTCTCTTTGCCTTTTTCGGGTCTCCTTAGAAATTGAAAGGCTACGCCGTACTTGCTAACCAGCCGGTGCTCGTTCATTTAGCAGCGTACTCCTTCCACTGTCTTCCTTTTATTAGTTGCAGCTCTGCCATAAGTTGCAACGTTGCAACTATTTCTACAATTTTTGACCCTGAATTTAGGTGTTTAGGCGCGAATCGCCAGATTGTTGCATTGAAACTTTTGTTTGCATTCTGGGTATGGTCGCCTAAACACCTTTTCAATATGTCTTCCTTCGACATATCTTCATAAATAGGTAGAATGTGTCTTTGAACTTCTGAATTAAGGGGTTCAGGATGAACAAATTTTTCACCAGTCGCTCTGCTTTTCTGCCATTTACACCAGCTGTTTTCTCCTGGCGGACAGTAACTGTGTTGTGGATTTTCGTTTGTGGAGCACAACTGATATAACGTAGCCATGATCTCTCTTTTCATATTTTCAACACTGTTAACATTCCTTCGTATGGCTAAGCCATAATAGGCGATAAGTTTTTTTTATTAACATTTCTGTTAACTTACCCTTCCCACCGAGTTTTTCCTTCTTTTCAACGGCTCGGAGTCGAGTGCCCATTCTCTTTTCGATATGACCGATGCACTCACTTTTTATCACGATTAAATCGTCGCCATATGGATTGACCTCTAAAATACCTTTAAAAGGTAAAAAAAATACCTTTAAAAGGTAAAAAAATAAACTACAAATTATCGGCGCGCTGCTTGGCCTCAGCGGCGCTCAAGAGGCATATCATGCTTGGAGGCTATAGCTTCAAAAGTACTTCGAATTTCTTTTTCAAATTTTAGGATTATATTCTTGACATGTTAAACTAACCATATATGCAAACAAATTTAATTTTTTGAAAGTTCTAATTGGATTTCCCCCCTTAAGCAAAAGTCCCTTGGTCACGTAAGATCGGCTATTAGGTATGTAGCAGCGTATACTTGAGATAGCTAGACCAATAGCTAGAACGAACCAAGGATCTTCGCTGGCAAGACGATATCGATCTAAGCGAGTCTGGCTGTCAAATGTGTCAGAGGATCCATCCGGAAAAACGTTTTTTTATTAACGTAAGACATTCAGACTTAAAATGAACGTAAACAGACGTCAAGAACACGTCCCGTTGTCTAAAACATATTAGGTAAATCGGAAAGTTCCGTCCGTTTTTTTACAAAAAGTAAAGCTTTATTCATGAAAGAAAATGAAAAAGTACGTTAATCAAAATATTGT
>CM052084.1:58016-70171 GCA_028453745.1 Agapostemon virescens
GCGCTGCTCGCATTCAAGATTGGAGCGAGTCACTTGCATTGAAGTTTGAAACGAGTCGCTGGCATTGCAGATTAAACAAACATTGGAATAGTAATATACAAACTTCTCGTTGATCGCATTTCACAGTACAGAGGCTGTAACGCATTCTACAATATGAACACGAAAGTTCGATTTTTCACATAAATATTTCATATTTAATTGTTCATAAGAAAAAAGTTCGCAACATACTGAAAATCCCGTACGTGGTCCACTAGATTATTTGTATATGTACAAAAATACACTAAAAATTTGAAGGCAATCGCGAAAAACGCGTTTAAATATTTAACACTAGAAAGACTGAAACTTAGTATATGTATACCTATATTGCCCAAAAGCAGTCAGAATGACTGCATTGTGAAAGAATAACTAATGTGTAAAGAAATTTATTTAAAATTAATATTTAGTATTTTTTTATATTATTTACAGTTAAATAACAGGTTATTAGTAAATATTAACAATAAAAAAAATTTACTAACACTTGGAAAAAAAAATAATTTATGCATTATTATTTGTACGTTTTATGCAAATAAAAGTGGAAATCTTTTTATGTGTACATCTTCTGCAAACATACTTTTGACATTTTTCACATATATTATTTGTTTTGTTGTTGCGGCAAAGTCGTACTCGACAAATTTTGCGTTTGTTAGAATGGGTTGCATTTGATGATGTTGCAGCTTATCTTTGTTGGTTATGTGGGATAATACGGTTATCTATTATCAACGAGAATGCACTGATAAGATTATCTGCCATAATGTTCCTTTTTGCGTAGCCTGTTGGCCCTTTCACACCCTTGAAAATACAAATAGATAGTAACCTTCCAGGAATACCACCTTCGTCAAATTTTGACCACACAGTACCATCAGCAGCTGTTTCGGTTTCCTGAAAGGTGTTTTCAGTTTCTTCATCAGAGTCTGAACTACTTAGCACGCTACACCTTTTCCTGGGCATATTGATGACACTTTCATTTTCATCATTCGTAATCGACTCTTCATCGCTATCTTCAGTTTCAGATGTTTCACTTTGAATATGAACCGTTTCATCTTCAGATGATAGTTCAGAATTTATTGAATCTGATTCTATATCGGAGCACTCTTCATTTATGTTCGTTAGCTTTTCCAATAACTCACTTTTATTTGACATTTCTTTCACGAATTTAGGGCGCAAATGATATAAAATAAACAACTTGTTAGAACAAGTATCACTGCATAAAGATACGAATAACAAGTACTACTTTAGTTTATTGAGCAACGGGCCCATTTACACGATGAAGTTTTTGATGCTAGCGTCATGCAAAAAAGTAGGAGGGATAGGGCAGGGAGGTATGCGAAGCTGTGATGATCTTCAAAATAACTTCCACCTAACCTACGGAATCAAGAAGCACATGTACTTGTATATTATCATGTAACGGTAATCGAAAAATGTGAAAAATGTTATTTCAATACAGAGCAGAACTGGTCATATAAGAAATTTACTCAATTCAATAATAGGAGTCATTTGATTATTTTAAATTTCCCAAGCAGTCAAAACGACTGCTTTTGGGCAATGTAGGTATAACACATATACATATACCGGAAATGAAGAATGGGGGGAGGTAACTACAATTATTAATAAACGCATTTATATGTTGTACAAAAAGTCACAAAATTCTAAGAAATTGTATCATTATATACATAATTGTTTTTCTAATTGAAATTAAAAACCAGTCAAAATGACTTCCTTGCGCAATCTAGCGTTAAGTAACATTTTACGGTCGTTGGATATGACGCGCTGCAAGGTACCTCCGCAAACTGTCCTAAATAATCGATTCGAGATATCTTCTGACCACTAGACCTTCTTTCTTGCATTCTTAAGAGGTTCAGGAAGATTTTAAACTAATACAAAAAATTCGACTTTTTCGAAATTGCTTGGTGGTCTTATCCTTTAAAGTGGCCTTGGTCTCTGAATTGGTTAATCGTTATGGAACTTGCTTCCAGCGAAATTCTAAAGATCAGTGACAACCAAAGCCAATTTGTTGATGGCTCGTAACGATATTGCTCCAATTTATTTCATGACTAACAGCCTTACATAACATACGCTTATTTCCGTCGACAGAATCTACTTCATCACATGTTCTTATAAACCTGTAGAACTTCTATTTCATGTTTTATAGTTTCATAAAAAAATGAAATTCATTTTCACTGTTTCTTGCTTGAATTTTAGTGCGGTAAGTATGAACTGTAGGTATGTATACCGATTCCTAACAGTGAGAAAGGGTAAATATTGGATAGTCGGAAAAGTATTGAGGGATTTTTGTCACTAGATGTTCTTTCGTGTCATACACCGGACAACACTAATCAGATTACGTCGTACTGACGCGCATTTGAGAGGTGACATTTCAGTCTACAATTTTCATGCAGACAGTTTTGTATTTCGTTAATCGTGTCAAAACTAATATTCCTGTGAAAATGAATGAAATTTCTGAAAAATACGATATGTTTTGTAATTTTACTACGAAAAGGGCAAAAACGCTGCACTGGCCCGGGAAAAAATTTGTGGTGTTTACGGTCAAGATACTTTATCAAATGCAACAGCATGTAGATCTCGCTCTGGTCGACCAATCACTTAAAAAGTCGACGAAATAATGCAAATGGTTGAGCAAGATCGGCATATCAGCAGTCATGTGATTGCTAAAGAACTAAATATTCACCACTCAACGGTTTTGGATCATTTGCGGAAGACTGGGTACATGAAGAAGCTCAATTTTTGGGTGCCTCATGATTTAACAGAGAATAATTTAATGGATTGAATTTCTATCTGCCAATCATTGCTTGAACGTAATTATATCGAACCATTTTTCAGTTTGGTTTCGATCTCTGCAAAACCACCTTGATAGTACAAAGTTGGTTTCGAAAAAGGACTGTGAAAATCACTTGGCCAAATTTTTAGCCGATAAACCACAGAAGTTCTATTCCGATGGGATTATGGCTCTACCCTAAAAATGGCAAGAGGTCATAGATACTAATGGCCAATATACATAAATAGGAACGCCTAAATATCTTTCGTATTTACACGTAAGTTTTAAACTTCCACATTTCATCCGCTTCAACATAATTATTCGTGCTCAAGGTCATTTGAAGATGAAAAAGGTGGTATCCACTAAATTCAGTTTTTTATTGTCTATCATGCTATCGTAAGAAAAATGTACTATTCCATTTAAAAAAACATCGGTGACCTTGAAATTTCATTAAAAAACACGTTATATTGCCCCCCTGCAATAATGTCACTTTGTCCTGTGAAGTTTACGGATAGGACTGTAAATACAAAAGATATTTAGGTGTTCCCATTTATGTGGGACACCCTGTATACTTGAATAAAATTCATTTTGAAAATGAAACATTTAATCAAAAATGGCAAAAATCTCTCAATATTTTTCCGACTATCCAATATTTTTTAATACCATAGGCTAATGATACTGAAGTACATTTTCTATCATAAATTCTAAAATAAATATCAAATTTTAAAGCCGAACATCATTACAACGTCATGTTTTTATATTAGGCTGGGGAAAAAGAAATCCGTTAATAAAGTCTTCAAATACACGTAACTCTGTTTTCTCAACCTAATATTTGGATGAATGCATAATACACAGTACGAAAAATATTATGCATATAAATGAAAACCATAAGCGAACTTATAAGAAGCACTAAAAGTGATGTATATAAAAAAATTCTCTGTTATTTGGTTCTTCTCTGGAAATTATTTAAAGTGCATAGAACATATTATTCTGGTTATTAAATAAAAAGAGAAAATATTTAGGTAGACCGTTGTAAACATCTTGTATTGTATAGCTATTTATAATCAAGTTGTACATAAATTGAATAATCTATATAAATTAAGAAACCAAGGGCACCAGACCATAAAGCAAAAAAATGATAACAATAACTCTGAGAAACTACAATAAAATGTGTTATCAAAATAAATACTTGTCGTTTTTTGTCAAATCTTGATTATAAAATTTTGTCAACATACTATCATTGTATAAATTGTAGTAAAAGCGTTTTATATCTTAAAACGTTTTTTTTTTCATTTTCATGATACAATATAATATTTTTATCCATTCCCGTAATTGTTAATATTTTGTTTACATTTTTGTGCGATCTTTACGAATATGATTATCACGTGTAATTATATTGTACATCAAATAAAATTTTAATGAATGAAATGGAGATACGTATTTATATGACAGTGCGTCTGCTAAATTTTAAATCATTAAATGAGACAACAAAGTGTACAGATCATACTTATAAACTATAGTGTTAGTAATATTTTAGCAATACTTTTATGTGATATTATCACTTTGAATTAATCAAACTAAATTGGACAAGCTTCTGTGGAATCTGTGTGTGATATAATTAGGCGAAATTTGAACAACTAACTAGCTAGTTACTACGTACAGTTGTCTACAAAAAGATGCTTTAATAGTTTCATCGAATCTAAAATTAGTTTTTATAATTTGTCAATAAATGTATAAGTATCCTAATATATTATCGCTGTAACTATAATTATAAGTAAGGATTACTATTTAATATTATATTATCATAACCACCATTATTTATTATTACTTTACATTATATTATTACAACTATTATTATTTATAATTATTAGCAATATATTATTATGACTATTATTATTTATAATTATTAGAAATATATTATTACGACAATTATTAGTTATTATTATCAATAGTTATTAATGACTATAGTTAACCACAGTTAACTATATACTGCTTTTTCTTCAATATATTTTATGAATATATTTGAATGCATATTTTTAAAATTATATTATTATAAAATACAATATTAATTAATTTTAGTAAAATAATTCATGAGAATGACAATTTGTATAAAGAGGTGTACTCTTCTTTAAAACGAAAATAAGCAATGGATTGTATTGAATAATACAATCATAATCTGATGTAAAAAAAGACTATGACATCGATATGATGATTATAACGTCGATAATAAACTGCATACGACTACAGGATATCTCACTTAACTTGAGCACCTTCAACCAGTCAAATGCTTCTGTTAAAAATTGTACGAAAAAAGTAAAGCAGATCGAGGAAGATTTAGCGTTTGATAGTAGGAACGTGTGCAAGGAAGGGAACTTCTGTTCGTGTCTTCGAATTTGAGCTCACGAATAAACAAAAAGTACTTTTATTAATGCTTATCGAAGATGTAAATGTGAACAAAACTAGATTTAGCCATTTGCAGTCGAAGCAATTTCAATTCCAAAATTGATCAGTCAACTGCGGAATTTAGATTTAGAAATCCCTCAAAGGGTGAGGAATTAAAGATCAAGCAACGACGAATATACGCGTCGAACGTAGGGCAAATGCTTCTATCAAAAATTGTACGAAAAAGTAAAGCAAATCAAGGAAGATTTACATTTTTATTCAATAAAAAATGAAAAATTCATTGTTAGAAAAGTTATCGTTACTAAAAACATACAGATCATCTAAAAAATAATAAAATTCATAAACAAGAAACATTAAAGAGTATCTAATATACTAGAGAGAATAATTAAATTTTGTTTAGAAAATATAAAGCAGTGTTATTGATAATATAAAGGAAACATACTGTGAAATGACATTTTTGTTACGATTTAGTGAAATTTCGAGTTTTCATAGTAACTGGTAATTTTGTATTTTACACATCGAGTATACACGTCACTCGCATTACAATGAAGATTTTTATTGATGTGCATACACATCGAAGGCAGTTAACTGGTTAATATCTTGCTTATTTTTTATGATACGGAAAAATATCAGAAAATAATTATTTTGTTCGAAGCGGAAAATACGTTGATGGGTTACACATTTTTTGAATGGTCATATTTTTCGAAATTTCGAGGTCATTGGATATTTTTTTTTTAAATAGAACTACATATTGTTATCATCGAGATATGGTAGCCGAGGTCAAGATTTATTCCACCATCCATGTTACTATGACCTACCTATACGTGACCTTGACTACAATATAAAATATATAAAAACTATGTATTTCATGGAAATAGTGAAAGAACTCTCATCGAAGTGTGGATAAATGAAATTTTTTTACAAGTACTGTTATGTCGCCACACACAAGAGGAGGTTCTTTTGGGGAAGAACTACACTTTTACAATGAACTAGTTTTTATTTATAAGGTTTGAAAACAGCGCAGAGGTTCACTGATATACGCGTAAAGGTTCGAAGATTCGCGTGACAAGCGTCTTGATCAGAAAACTAAGTAAGTCCTTATATCAGTGGCCCTCGATTTTCTCGAAAACAAAGCCTCAAACGAAAAATTTTTATTCCATATTTTCGACTTATTTTTTCATGTAGAATCACCCCCTTTTCGCTTGTACCACCAATTACCAACCACTCTGTATAAGGTTGAGTCTTCAACTTGATAATAGGTGCAGAAAAATTTTAAGTACTAACGTGAAATTACTCGTTAGCTATTAAATTTAGGGCTAATAATGGTCAATACTTTTTTACTTACAATTCGACACTCTACCATATTCTGCTATAAAAAATATAGTATTCTGTTTAAAAAAACTAAGTTGACCTTCAGATCTCCGAAACGCCTCCACCTATAAGAAAAATTACTGCACTACATAGTGTATCCTCTTAAACCATGTAACTTTTGTATATAACATTCTTTCGTGCAACGCATATTTTGGAAGTTATAACGGTGCACACGTTGCGTGGACCACCCTATATGTATAATATAAGAGACTGTAAGTATAATTATCGAAAATAGAAAATAAATTGTTCGTACATCTGAAATTGGCGTATCAAAGGTCTTTATTCGATTGATACGACGAAAGAAATAATAAAAAATGTCCAATTGGTGAAATCTGACGCAATATTCAATTTTCTAGAGTCTTTGAAATGATTGTCTAGTAATATGTAATGACGCGTGACTTCTCGTCACGAGCTGAATTACGTCCGTTTTCATTAAATATATAATATGCTTCTAGCGCGATCGTAACCGACCAATGAAAGTCAGTCATGTGACAGATGTGTCGCCATTATGGTTTACATAAGGTTTATTTTTAATCAGAATAAATAAACTAACATTGAACGTATTATTAATAAACATTTACAGATTTTATTTTAATCGTTAAAGTGATATTTCAATCTGTACGTTGAATTATTTGTTAAATTGTTTAGAAAATAATGTAAATTTTCGTAGGTTTGGAAAATAAATTATGGCACGAACAGTGTTCACGAGCTACATCATTTGTTTACGTACTTATCTTTCATTCTTCCTGCTAGATGTCATTTCGTTCAACTGAGAACATGCGAGCGTATCAGAAACGAAACTCTTCTCGAAATTTGATGTTCCTATTCCCAAATTAGATGACCTTGACATTACACATATACACAGCATTTATTCAGTTATTTGCTGCTTCTTTTAGTCGGTATTATTTCTGTACCCCTGTCTAAATCATGATCGAATGAAAGAGGCACGCTACATTGAACAAGAAAGACCAAAATGTCGGTAATGCGCGGAAACATTTGAAACGTATCTACATGGTAGAGTGTGATTTTTAATAAATATACACAACGCATTGTATCTTGTACGATTGCCAACAAAATTAAGTGGGCGGTTAGTGAAAGCAGGCTGTGTTGATATTTTATTAAAGTAACATTACTGTTATATACTTAAGCTTTACTTATTATGTATTTTTATAACGCACGGATTATTTAGCGAATGAGTGAAATTAATATGTATATTTTTATGTAAACAAACTAAATTTTATAGGAATTGAGAGACAAGAATAAGTGATAAAATAATAAATGAAATATACATTGAAATTAATACTTGGCGTTACCATCTTTTAGTTAAATTGCTATTTTAAAACGTCATTAAATAGTATTTACTGAATTAATAATATATGCCTTACTAATATTTTTAACTACTCACTGCAAACTTTGAAAACAATTATGTTTGATGTTTTATTCATGATATGGAACTTTTGCATTCAATTAATTCTAGAAATTCGCTTCAAGATTTAAGTTCAGACTTTGTGCTGACCATTCAAGTAATTTAATATTGTAATCATCTAAAAATATTCTTTTTTTTCATAACATATTTTGGGTGATTATCCTGTAGAAAGATAAATCTTGTATTCAGACCTATTCTTTAATAGTTTGTCTTGTAAATATTTATTTAGTTTATCAATGTTCTTATCAGCATTTGCGATGTTGTCAATTTGCATTAAAATATCACTACATATGCTACATAAAGAATATTCAACTTGATTGAGATGGAAAGTAAACAATACTATTTGCTCAACGTTATACGAATATTATTTATAATAGCACTATAATTGGTAATAAATCTCTAAATCTATAAACTTTGTTTGTAGTAAATAAAAACATTTATGTGGGAGTGAAATAAACAATTGTCTTCTTTTTAAAATTCGGTATGTCCTTTTTTGTATTTGTTTTGTATTTGTTTTTTTTTAATTTCTGGTTATTGTAAATATATGTGTTGTATACATATATTTAATCTTGTTTTTATATCTTTGTCACATCTTATTAACATTGCTAAACTATTCAGTAACTTTCTCCTACAATAATATGATATAACATAATATAATAAAAATGTACACAACCTTTTGAATTTTTCACACTATCTTGTGTTAACCCTTTATGGGTCGAATTTTTTTCTTAAACATAAAAAAATGTATGCAACGGAAAATCAAAAATAACAAACCTATATATGCCGATTAAAAGAAATTTACCAGTTTAAACAATTTTATTATAATTTGTAACTTTGTAATTTTGCAGTAACAACGGCTTACGATGTTTGCACTTCTCTGCATAAAAGCTTAAACGTGAAATTCCATAAAATAGTTTGCACTTGACGTTAAACATAAATGTACGTTGCAATTGGAACATTTTATTTTTGGAATCCCTTTGTTGGATCACACTGTAGTGCATATGTATTGTTATAGTCAACTATATCACATATAATTTCATTGTCAAATAATTTTTGAAAATGGGTCACAGGAGAGTAGGGTTTTGGGGTCTTCAGGGCAATCTCCTTTACAAGGACGATGACAACTATTATTTGTCTTGGATACTGATTGCTAAACAATTTTTTGTGATCCTAACTTTTCCTTATACCATGAAGATACGGTACTAGATTCATCGTCACTGTCAATAATATTTATGCTTCGTCGGGTAAATACTACTGGATGATCTTCGTCGGACTCAAAATCTAATAAAGTATCTTCGGATCTATTACCGCTAATGTGTCTAATTCTAATTCTTCTATTAGTTTTATGTAATTATGTATCCATATTTTGGGTGTATGATACATATCCCTGAAAATAGAAGAAAGTATAAGCTTAAGCATAAGCTTTGTTTTGTTTAATAGATAGAATATAGTAGAATAGATAGAAACAAAAATAATGTAAATTGCACAAGACGGTTCCGTTGGTTTCTATCAGCAGACAACTTACAAGACATTTACTTTGATATTACAGGTTGACGGTGCTGCCAACCGTTCTCAATATTGTTATTTGTTACTTTAGAGACATTATATAATTTATACCTATACGTTATCTTATAAAAAACTAAAATCATTTGGTAAAATGTCGATAGATTAACATGTGACTTGAAAGTTAAGCGGCTCCATAGAGGCTTAAACATCTTCTATAAATTTTATCTATTACATTTTTATAGATGTATTGTACCATCAGGTATCAAACGATGATTTGATTTACCACAAGAGCCTAAAACAATTAAAGAACACGTTTGATATTTTCTCTCATTTCACAAATAATCACAGTTAGAAAGTCCGTATTGGTACTGAAAATTTTTCATTGGATCACTTTACGTAAAGTTCGTGTACACTGGCTTACGAAAGTATTCGTACACTCTTTAAATTTGAATAACCTTTTTGAAATTGCAATTGGTATGAATTACATGAAAAATAAAGAACTTTTTAAACAGTTTATGCAGTTCTTACCACTAGAACTACCGAATCAGTCAAAATGACTGGTTCCTAATATTTTCGTTTACAATTACTGAAGTTATGAAAACATTTTCACCAGAAAGTTTCGCATGAATTTCTTCATTGAAGCAGACATTACGATAAAAATTGTACACGATCTGAATGGATGCAATTTTGTCATTATTACAAAGCAATATGCATTGGTCGGGTTTATTACTCGGTAGTTCTAATGTTAAACATATTTTATTTGAACCCCGTACTAAAAATTTTAAGGACGCATCTTGTAGATTTATGTTAGTTATACATATGTAGAAAAATTCATCGAAATCGATTGTCGTATACACAAGCTACAATTGATCGAAAATGTCGAAAATCGCAAATTTTCACGATTTCCAGCCAGCTTCTGTTTAAATTCTACAAATTCTTCCATCTTTCGATACGTATCCTACTTTTCTAAGTCAATCGATTTCGTTGAAATTTTCAGCACGTATATAGCAAACATAAGTTTACGAAACGCATATTTTTAATTTTCATTACGAGCTCAAATAAAAAAGATTAACGCTAGAACTACCAAACCAGTCATTTTGACTGGTCCCTAGTTTCTTCTTTCGCAATTATTGAAGTTATAAATATGTTTTCATCAGAAATTTTCGGATGTACTTCTTTAATGACGTACAGTGAGTAACGAAAGTATTCGAACGGAAAGGATTCGGACGGATGAAAAGTTTGACGTTGAAAAAACATAAGTCATATTACGAATTACAAAATACTTTTATTTCTGTAATAACACATAAGTATCATGATTATACATGTTACATTTGAAGTGTCTCTGATAACGTAAACAATACTTATAAAATGTTTCTTGGTAACGGCATTTATTCTGTCTCTCTTCTACTTTAAAGTTGCAAATTTTATAATCATATCGGCTCCACACATGCATTGAGCACTTAATTATGCCCAATGCAATACTTTATGCATGCTTTTCGTATTGTAAACATTTTTGAAATTGTAGAAATGTTCAGGAAGGAACTTGTTTTTTTCAATAAAGAATCATTTATACAGTGAGATTGATATACTATTTGAAGTTATCGAATTAGTTAGTTAGTTATGATTTTTATATAATTTGATACTAGATAAAAAATTTTAAGGTGTCAAGTTTCTGCTACATTTAATACTTTCTTAACACGTAACTCTGCCATATTGGTTTTGCCAGTTGGTTCTCTATCATTTCAATTCAGATTCATGATTAACAACTTTTGGAACCTTAAAATTTCCATTTTTGTATCAATCCGATGTTGTTTTCATATGTTCATCCATCATTTTACTTGTTTGCGATTTCGATTTTAGATTCATAATCAGCGATCCCGAAAATCTCGAAACACGTAGTACCATATAAATGGAAGAAGGATTTAATTGTTGGCCACGTTATCGAGAGAATCGACCATTGTGCGACGATGTTTGTTTCGAAATTAGTAAATCGCTAGCCCTTCATTTTCTTTTGTAGTTTTTCGTTTAATATTAAAACAGGATATTATTTCTACCATCTTTCAAAGAAAGATTTCGTCACTCGGCCGACTATTTTACGGTCTCCTATTACCTTTCGCCGTTTGCTCATTTTTCGTGTTCTCTCTTGGCCGATTCAAGAATCAAGTCAAGCCGAATAACTTGCACCTGATCCGATACATGATACAAGCAGGTCGCAACCTGCTTCGTTTTCGAAGCAAAAATTAATCAATTGTTTTATGGGGTTATGTCAACTTCAGATGCTCGAAATAGCATGAAGCTTTCTGAATTTTCTTTTTATGAAACTGTAGAGAGGGCAGTCGGTTACGATACTCAAATTGTTCATGATAAATGTTTTAACTTTCATCTTTTAGGTAACAACTGTATATTTATTCTCATGTATACAATATTCATGTTTTCTCTTAATCCTTATGCTTCGCGATAGGAGTTTCACGAGTGAACAATAAAATCATGGACTTTCTCATTTTCGATAATCCTGGCCATCACAATTTTTTATTTACACCGTTTGCGGGCGTAACGGTGGGGGAACGTTGTACAACAAATAACACTATAGCGATGTACAGTGAATCACGAAAGTATTCGAACGCTCTGAAATGAAAA
>CM052084.1:70671-87888 GCA_028453745.1 Agapostemon virescens
TCAATTCTTGTATATCCTGGAGCATTTAATATATTATTGTATTTCCTAGTTGATTGTAGCATTATGCTGTATATTCTGGTACCTTATGTATATGTTGGTATATTCGGCTTTATTCTAGTGTATCCTGGGATATTCTAGTATATTTTTGTATACTCTGGAATATTATGAAGCATTCTAGTACCTAGTAGTCAATTCTTGTATATCCTGGTGCATTTAATATATTATTGTATTTCCTAGTTGATTGTAGCATTATGCTGTATATTCTGGTACCTTATGTATATGTTGGTATATTTGGCTTTATTCTAGTGTATCCTGGGATATTCTAGTATATTTTTTTATACTCTGGAATATTATGAAGCATTCTAGTACCTAGTAGTCAATTCTTGCCCCTCCTGGGCCGCCGCTATGCGTAGTCGACGTTGGTACTACTCAAGTATGTCTTTGCTTACTATGCTTAATTACATACATTTTTTTTTGTCTTTTTTGGTGCCAATCATTATAAAAAATTATAAAAATACGAGTTATATTCACATTTCGTTGTGGAAATGCTTAATAATGAAAATTGAATACTTTTACTTTACATAATTTTGATTTATCAAAATCATGCATTTTTACAAAAATCAAAATTTTTCGAAAACGTTGGGTGATGGAGCAATTCTATTTGCGGATTTGGTTTTAGGATGACAGAGTGTATAAGAATCACCCAACAGGTATTGCAAAACTCGAAAAAAGTTTGATTTTGTTGGACAGTGTTATTGGTTCCATTGATAATCGCGTTATGTATGAATTCGTTTCAATTGTGAACTCATTAACCTTTTTTTTACATTTTCATTCATAAGTGCTTCTTGATATTTTAAGGAAGAAATAGAATTATTAAAATTTTTAATCGTACTAGCTATCACTTGTACCTGCGATTTGAAGAGTGTTTGCGTTTGCTGATTATTATTTACTAAAGGTTTAATACTGTCTTCGTAGTACTGAGCATCAGTGGTATCAGGTACACCAAAAATCCATTTAAGTGCACATGAAACACTATTTATGAGTCCTCGCCTTTTCCTGATCGAAGACTGTCGACTTAATTGTTGCAGAATATTATGTTTTCTATCTATTTCATCTAATTAATTTTCAATTAACTTAAGAGTCCGCTCACAATGATAACTGATGTAATTGTTTTGAGAAGGATCTTTAACAGTTACTCAACAAATGCCCCACGTTTTTATAAAATATTCACGTAATATACGAGTAGCATCATTTAGATAAATAATATTGACCAGCGTTAATAGTATCAAGTTAGAATTGGTAATTTGGGCAATACCCTTTTCATTGTAGACGATTCCGCTTGAATTTGTAAGTGGTTGGTTATGATAATAATGGCTCGTTATCAGAAGGGGTAATAGGAGGAGGAACGGAATCCTCAGATCCATCTGGAAAAACAAATTAACAAGGGTAGTATGATATTTCTTCCTCTTTTTGCCGATCTGGAGTTCTACTGTATTATTTGGAAAAATTTGAGTGATTCGATAAGGTCCACTAGCTTTTTGAGAGAGTTTCTTTGATAATTCTACTTGAATTTGCACGTTTTTAAGTTTCACAAGATCATTTACTTTAAATTCTCCAGATTTAGAGTTACGATCGTAGTATTTTTTATTTGCTTTCTTGAACTCAATGATATTTTCACGCGCGTATTGAAACCCTGTATTTAATTTATATTGAAGAGACCGGATATAATCATCATAGGTGTAATGAAATTCGGGGTCTCGTGTAATCGAGAAAGGTAGATAGGTTTTCCTACCGTAAAGTATTTAGTAAGGTGAAAATTTGGTGGACTTGTGAATTGAAGTATTGGAGCTAAACATTGCGAATGGTACAAATTCATCTCAATTTTGTTGTTTATTATATTTTGTTGAAAAATATATCTTCAAATTCCTTACATAATTTTTGAATAGACAATTTTTCTTCTTCATTAAGATGATTAAGACGAAGATTTTCATTTAGTAATTCGATGCGATCTGATTTTTTATTTATGCTTTCTTCGAATATTTAAAAAATTTGGGCCTTTGAGGGTAGAGTTTCAATTTCTATAGAAGGTTTAACGAACGATAGTTTTTCCACTGATCTATTTACGGTTGTAATGAAGTCTTCATTATCAGTTGTAATTTTAACTGCAGCATTAGGAATTAATAATGTTCTTTCTCTATCTAAAGCCGTAGCTTGAATGATTCCTTCTTTAAGATTACAAGGATTATATATTTTAATTTTCTCAACCATTTCTGATCTTGATCCAATAGTGATTAATTCTTCTGATTTTTGAGCCGTATTAAAATTTAAAGGAATAGAAAATGGAGAACAATCGATATTGATACAGTTGTTTTTATAAGATATCTCAGCATTCTTAGTGTTGAAAAAATCATTGCCTAATAAACCATCAAAGGGTATATTCGATTCATTATTGTCATCAATTAATTGGAGATCAACTAAAAATTTGTTTCGGTGAATTTCTAATTCTAACTGAATTTCACCAGAGGTTTGTATGGGTGTATTTTTCTTTATGCCCGAAAAAATGATAGTTTTGTCATTGACAATTCGATAATCGTTAAGACTTTCCTTTTTTTATTAAAGAGGCTCCGGTGTCTATAAGAAATTTAAGAACCTTATCAGAAGAGTTTGCAGAAGAACATTCTACTAATATATATGTCAAATCATTATTGTTAAAGTTAATGTGTGCAAAATTGGAATTCGAAATTCTCCTATGACGGACTGTTCTATTCTTTTTACATCTGGTTGTGGTACCAGAAGTACGTTTTCCTTATGAAAATTAGTAGGATAGAAATTTGAATTTCGTCTGTGTGAATTTTGAATTGCGTCATTGACTTGTGACGTACTATGAGATTGAATATCGACATTGGACGTTTGCATTTCCGTTTCATGAAAATTAATTGATCGCTGCTTGTGAAAATTAGAATTGGTTTGACCGTTCCTATTTTTTTTATGTTCGACGAGAATCTTTTAACACATTCTTCAATCGAATAACCCGATTTTTCACAATAGTTGCACAAAGCAGTCTGTCTGTTAAGTTGTCTACCGGCTATGTATGTGTTAGGATTATTATTTTGTTCTGAACGTCTAGTGTATGTATTTGAATTCGATGAGTACGAAGATCTGGGATTAGATTGTTCCTGAGTAAAATGAATTGGTCTAGAATGATTGATAGGTTTAGGGTTGTTAAAGCGATAGGTATTATTTGAATAATTTCGTGGATTCTCATATCGTATTCTAAGGTCTTTTTCTTCAGCAGTTGCGGCAGTAAAAGCATGATTAATAGTTTTAAATTCTCTATAACGAAGGATTTGATATATTTGTGGGTGAGTGTGATAGCTAAAACGATTTAATGTCATATCAACTATCATTGCAACGCGACCCGCGAGTGTATTTTCCTCTAATTCAGATGCATGAATCACCGCTAATATTCTAGATGACAAATCTTCTAATCTTTGGAAAAATTGAGAGAAATTCTCTGTCCTGCCCTGTCACATTGAATTAAGGTCCTCAAGGAGCTGATCAAGTGATTTTTTATCTTGGTAAAGACTTAATAATGTGGGATCAAGACCCCTCAGACTAAAATGACGGGAAATTGAGAAAGAGCGAGAAGGGAGGGTTCCGTGAGTCAGTGCGGTAGTCGATCAGTTACTACCCGAGAAGTCGCGGGTTCGATTTGTAGAATCAAGGGAGACGATGAAAAATAACACGAATCGTTTATTTAATTCTTAAATTTACTACACTTAACTACGTCTACTCGCCTCAATGTTTCGCCAACGACGTTTGCTTTTCGACTCCGTTTCCAACGTTCTTTTTCTAGGCCGTCTTTTTCCTTAGCCGCCTTAACCCGCCGCATTGACAAAAAACGCAATTCGTTGCACCGAACTTTTATTTTGCGAGCATTTGCCATGTTGCCTTGATCATGTTATCGATCCGATCAAACCGCGGACATGAGCACTCGTAGATGCACCCTTTTACCCTTTCCTACACTCGGTCATCCTGCTCTAACATCTGCCCTCAGATGCTGTCTTCAGGGTCGCTTTCTTCACTGCTCACACCATGCTCCGCTTGTGCCCATGGTTTTATGTAGTCTGCTACGGTGGTCGTCTGTTTCGGTCCTTCTTGATTTCCAATCTTTCTTACCATATACCGGTTATTTCGCAACGCTCTTACGATTTAGTAGGGGTCTAGATATTTCCCTGCCAACTTCATACCTGGTCCCGATTGTGTTCGCTTGATCGCTACTAATTCATCCACTTGTTTGATCCAGATACTAGGGCATCCACTTGTTTGATGAAACTTCGAATTTTAAATCGATCACCATCAAATGAATCAGGAATTAATTTGATAAGAAATTCAAGACTAGCACGAGGTGCGTCTACAATTTGGTTTTGAGCCATTTTAGACGAATTGTTAATTTAGATGAATTATTCTACTGGAATCAATGAAATTCGCCTAATTTTCACAACAGTTTATTAATAGAGAACGAAAAACACCAAAAAACATAACAACGAACTGACAGCGATACATTAGTGCCACTCTGCGAATGAACGACTAACGAAATTTCCTTCGAACAAGGAAACTTCTGGGGTGGGGATATTGTTTTCCTGTACGGGCCCTTGGAGAAATTTCGTGTCCTTGGACCGACTAGCGGTGAAAATCTAGGATTGGCGGCCAAATGTGCACTCCATGGAAAAACCTCGAACCTGGTCGCCAAATATGCACACCAGGTAGGGATCGACATCCGGCGCCTAAATGCGCGCTCGGGAAGAGCTTGGGCCTGGCGACCAAATGTTCTAGCCCGCAGGCCATACTCCTACCTGAGTCCGATTGACTTTTCTCCAAGGGATCCGCTACACCATGATTAGGATAAAAGGAAATAATAATCGAAAGAGAGAATCGTCAAGACTAGCCAGTATCTAGAAAACTGTGCCACTCACGGCAATACGAAATCCTGTTGCAGTCGGTGCTGGAGTTGCTAGTTCCAGTTTGTATTCCCCCAGATTGCCTTTCCATATCGTTTGTCGTGGTCTTTCGTACCTTTTCTTCGTTGTTCAATTTTGCAAAAAAAAAAATTGCCACTTAAGTTCCAGGAGTGAAGTTACTAATTTCACCTTTTTATTCGCTGGTAGTTTAAAATGCTGGACATCCCATCCTTGTCGCCAAAATTTTATTAGTGTATCACACGCGTGAAATTTTGGTCGGTACTTTTTCGCAGTGAAGGTTTCAGCGATCCGTTCACGACAAGCGCGTACTCACAACTGAGCCCCGGAAGGAATCCAACCAAGGGGCATCGCTATGCGGCCCAATTCTTGACCGTACCGTTCCCCGAAATCGCGATACGCCATGCCTATTCAAAAGGTTCCCGTGTGTTTTGATTGCGGTGCCAACTCTGCCGGTTTTTGCCGTTAACATGGCGGCCCCGGGATAGTCCATTGTCTTCCCGTGCACGCTTTGACCATCATAAACTCAGGTATCTAGCACGCGGGCGGTTTAACGGCCCCAAACATCCCTTCGGTTGTTTGTGCACGCTGGGCTAAACCGTTTGTTCGGATGCGGGTTTCAGAAGTGAAACGCGGACGCGTCACTCCCGATACCGCCGACGATTACTGTCCGCCAAATTAATTTTGGACAGCCGTTTCAATCAAAATTTAATCGGAAGCGCGTTTCGTCCCAGACCTGCTAGAGGACTCGTCAGTAAGGCTGATCTAGCAGGCCTTGCCTTAGACGCGTTGGTTCGTCTCGTGTCTGGTAGTTAATTTGATTGCGAGAGCGTTTCGCGTCGGATACATGCACGATGCACGATGCTATCGCCACGCGATCCCGAACAGAAGCGAGCTCAGCTCCAGCGGTCCTCACGATAATTGTTTTTGGACAAAAGCTATCGCATGCCAGGTTTGTAGAGTATGAGGACGGAACCCCATCTTAACAAAACTGAATATTTGTGATTGAAAACTTGGAACTGAATGTTCGACAAAGATATTCGAACTGAATGTTCGACAAGGACTTGGAACTGAATGTTTCACGTCTGAGTCAAACCCGTGAGTGCCTTTGATTTTTAGTTCTTAGGTCTCGTGAGGCTCCTCTATGTATTGAGAGGGCGATCCTCATGGAAGAGGAAGTGCACTGATTGGTTCCGCTGAATGTTGCGTTACCCAATCAGCGCATCATTGATTGATTGTCACCCTGTTTGGGCAAGCTGAATGGGCCTTGCCCTGGAGAGCGTGAGCTGATGCTGGTCTCTCGACAAGGCTGACCCTCGACACTTTTGAATAGTGCCTTTTTGTTTTGGGTGGTCCTTCGTAGGACTTAATTTATGACGTCCCGTAACCATAGGAAGTGAAAACCAACGAAAGGCAGGCTGTGATGCGAGCCTGGATGGTCGTCACTGTTGCGCCGTGCCTAATCGCTGAAAGTGATCACTTAGTTACGAGCGTATCATAAACAATTGTCCGAAGGCAAGCACCACTTGAATCGTTCCTTGCGACGGAACACCGTTGAGAGTTGGCACGCTTCTTTATACCGAACAATGCAACCTCTCCTAATCAGTCATACCGTCTTTACCGGTCATTTCCATTATTGATTTATAGCATTATTTATTTAACTGTTTAATCACTGCGCAGCGATGCAGGACTATTGAATTTTACATAATAAATAAACTTCAATGTAAAAAAACTCTTCCATCCATCCGCAACAGTTAGATTCCCGATATTCAATAAATATTTTATTTGAACTTAGTACACGGGTCATTTCACGCCAAGCGGATCACTTTTGTACACCAAGTCAGCGATTTTGTTTAAATTGAAATATGTTATAGTCTATGCGAAAATAGGGGGGGTTTAAGTCATCATTCTTCTATTTTCGAAATTCTTTAAAAGATACAGAACCTCAAACTTTGCGGTTTTTACAAAACGTCCTCCGGAAAAAAAATTTGATCTCCGTTATTATTAACCGCAGAAACTTTTTTTTTTTTAGTTCTGATCGTAAAAGACGGCTCTTTTTAACTAATATTTTAGTTTACTCGTATTGTCATTTTTAGAACGAAAAAATATTAAAAATAATTTTATTTTGCAAATTTATCTAAATGCTTGAATCTTTAAAAAAAATCGAAAAAAATATTTTCATATTCTGTATTTCTTTGCCTTTCGATTCCAATTTTTAAAAAGGTGGACACTTTAACATTAAAGTCAAGACAGCCAATTGAAGGTCGCGGCGTCCAGCAATTCAGTCAAGTAAGCCGCGACGCGCAGCGATTCTTAGCCCGTGCGATTGCTCTCATCTGGCAATCTTAGTAAATCCGATATTTTTTGTACTTTGAACTATACTAAATATATTGTGTATATCTTGAAGATAAACATGTGTATGACTTATCTGTGTTCTAATTCACTTTCCTGGTGTTATTTATATTTTTATAATATTATTTGCCCACTCTCTGTCAATGATAATTTCTATGCAATAATTCAATTGAAATTTGTTGATTTGTTCCTTTTCAAATTATATACAAAAAAAAAGTGTCATCGTTCGATGGAAACCACGAGAAGGTGGTGTGTCTCATCCATCAGGAAGGGTAAAGGAGAGAAAGGATACGGAAGTATGGATGTGGTTATTACGAACATGAGTACATAGATATTACAACCCGTTCAGATAAAACGATTTTCGGTAATTTTGTTGAATCGGTGTCGAACTCAATTCGATAAAATTATCGAAAAACGTATCGTCTGTACCAACTGTTGTTAGACCACGTTGTAGTTTATAATTAGTTTCTAGACGTTGGAAAGAAACTGCATTTTTCTAGCCATAAAAAAGTAAACTTTTATAAATGCAAACAAAAATTTCAATTTTAAAAGGAAAAAGAATTCACGTCCACATCATAAACCTGACTTACGTTTCATTATCCTTACTAGCGAATAGACTCGAAAGACAAATTTTTAGGCATACAGGATTATCGCATGTACATATATACCATAACAAAACATATTGAAAATTCAAAGAACACTATTAAAACGTTTCCAATCTACCCTCTTATCCTTCACGTATTTAAAAATGGGCCTTTAGAGTAACAAAACATGAATAACTATCATAAAGACATCAAACCATTAGCACACAACTGAATCATGTAAATGTTTATATTTCAGACATCAGTAAGCTCTTTTCTTCAATTACAACAATGTGTAACATAATTAATATAGTTTAAAGAACAAAAAATATTGGATTTACTAAGATTGCCAGATGAGAGCAATCGCACGGGCTAAGAATCGCTGCGCGTCGCGGCTTACTACTACATTTTAATTTTAAAGTCTCCACCTTTTTTACAATTGGAATCGAAAGCAAAGAAATACAGAATATGTACATATTTTTTCGATTTTTAAAAAATGGGAGCATTTAGTTAAATTTGCAAAATAAAATTATTTTTAATATTTTTTCGTTATAAAAATGACAATACGAATAAACTAAAATATTAATTAAAAAGAGCCGTCTTTTATGATCAGAACTAAAAAAAAGAGAAAGTTTCTGCGGTTAATAATAACGGAGATAAACAATTTTGAAGGTCGTTTTGTAAAAAACGCAAAGCTTGAGGTTTTGTATCTTTTAAAGAATTTCGAAAATAGAAGAATAATGACTTAAACGCCCCCCCCCCCTATTTTCGCATAGACTATAACATATATTCCAATTTAAACAAAATCGCTGACTTGGTGTACAAAAGTGATCCGCTTGGCGTGGAATGACCCACACGGTAATCTTACAATGGACACTTAGGATAATCTACTACTGTTATACGATTCTGTTGCTCTCTCTTCTTCATTAAGATGATCATTCGAATCTAGTTTCTGGGAGAGGATAATTGCTAAGATGGTATGATCGCACTAGTGCAGCTTGTGGAGAGTTAGGCTTGATAGTATAAGACGGTGGCTTGCCAAGCTCTCGTCGAAAAGCTCTAATCTCTTCACAAAGTATTTCCATTGTCAGTCGGATCTCCCTTACCTCTTGTTTCAAATCATCCTTCTGGAGGCCAGATTTATTGGATTGCGTAGGCAATGCCCTTGTTCTTAAGTCAGATATGCTTTTAGGGTCATATCTTGAGGACATGATTTTTCTCACAAGGAATATCAGTACTGCAAGAACACAAGAACCAATTAATTTATAATGCAACCACAAATATACGTGCCCAACTCTAATGAGAGATGGATCACAGAATGGAATCAAAAATAAACTTTTCAAACTATTCAGTCCTAGGTACATTTTTAAAAAATATTTTTGTCACCTTGTCGTCAAAATTTTATTACATTCCCGATATTCAATAAATATTTTATTTGAACTTAGTACACGGTAATCTTACAATGGACACATAGGATAATTTTGTACTGTTATACGATTTTGTTGCCCTCTCTACCTTGTATTCGTAAAAATCTTCTCTGAGGGAAAAGTGTTCTGCTTTTAAAAGGTCGGAAGTTTGATATTGAAAGTGGTGGGAATGAGGATTAGGACTGTGAAGTTGGGTGGCAGATTGAAATAAACGCGGGATGCCTTGTGGAACGCTGACTTTATTGCTCGAGAACATACAGTCCTTGCGTCGCCCGCCGGACCGTTCTCGTTGTTTTTCCAATATGGACTAGACTACCACTCTTTACTGACTAAAATACTCTTCCGCTCGCACAGCCATCCTCGCGACATTTTTCCTCTCATTTTCACACGATCCTTTCGCTCTAAACTAAAACTAGACGCACCCACTAAACATTCTACTACTACGCTACTAAACTAAACATTTTCACGAGACATACACGCAGGATACAATCAGACCCATTCGTTCGGACGCACTCAAAAGTTAGCCTAAACATATGGCGGGATTCGGCGCCATTTTGTCGCGCCGCATCACGCCACATCACAATTGACACAATCGCAAAACCCCGAGTCTTTTCGAGAATCGGACTCGTCTCCCGAATCGAGAAACGCGTACACTCGTATCGCGTGGTTTCAAAATCGGCGGAAGCAATGCCTGCCTCCTCGGATGGTGTTACGATGAGGGCGGCAGCGCCGGCTCTCGAACCGATGACGATGATCAGGTATGTCGCTCCGTACTCTCCATCGGAGTGGGCATTGCTGATGACGACGGTGTTGGTTCCGTGGCCAGCAGGTACGCCGGTTTTAAACGGTCTATGGACACCGTGACGGGTTTCCCTCGAATGTCCAAGTCCGAGTTCCTCGGTCGAGCACTTTGAACGGCCCGTCATAAGGTGGCTGTAGAATCCCGTGAACCTTCTCGTTCCGCAGGAACACCTTGTCCGACGTAGGTCCTTAAACAAGAAAATTTTTCGCGACGAATGGTCGCTGCCCGGTGTCGGTGCGATGGTCGCGAAGTGCTCCCGCAACCCGCCGACGAAATCCCTAGGCGATTGCCGCGACCCTCCATCTTGTGGCGCCAAAAATTCTCCCGGCAAGCGCAGCGTCTCGCCGTACACCAGCTCGGCTGCGGTGAAACCTACAGTCGCCGCGGAATGTATGTTGACGTGTCTCAAAAATGCATATTTTCTGTTTTAAATCAATAATTTAGGAGTTAATGGAAAATATATAGTACGTATGTTATTTAATATAGTACAAACTAGTATGTGTAGCACCAAAGATTACATAAAGTTTATAATAATGACAGAAAAAATTAAATAACTTTTTTATCGATTGCGGAAAGTATGTTAACAACATTGAAATTTCGTGCTTGAGTGTATTCTTAACAATAAAACGACATAATTAATATGAAGTTTGATACCTTTTGTTTCTTATGACCTCATCAAGTCTTTTAGACATACTTTCAAACAATTTATTTATAACATTTTCGTCAATACTATTCCAAGCACTCAGTAGTGCTTGTTTAAAAACTGATTTATTATTCCGAAATTTCTCACTAACACTTCGATCTAAATGATCCCACAGGTGTTCAATTAAATTCAAATCGGGACTTTGAGCAGGCCAGGGTAACAATTGAATATCATTTTCATCGAAGTATTTCGTCGCTAGTTTACATTTATGTTTGGGGTCGTTATCTTGCTGGAAGATATAATCACCGTGGATGTTCATTTTTAGTATTGAATCTTGTAAATTCTGTTTCAAAATATTTACATATCCTGCTCCTGTTAATATCCCGTCTATAAAATGTAAATTGCCAACCCCATTTGCAGAAAAACAACCCCAAACGCATACTGATCCTCCACCGTGCTTTACTGTAGGCGTTATCACCGTTGACTTAAAGCATTCACCTTGCTTTCTCCACACATATTTCCTTCTATTACAACATCGAAGTTCAAATTTTGACTCGTCGCTAAATACAACCTTCTTCCAGAAATCTGGTGATTTATTTTTGAATTGTTTCGCAAACGCTAAACGTTTTTTAGTATTAATTTTGGATATGAATGGCCGTTTTCTTGATATTCGTCCTGCGAATCCTGCTTCTTTTATGCGTGCACGAATTTTGTGTTTCTTGAATCGGTAGATTTAAATCAGATTTCAACTGTTTGGTCGAAAGAAAGAAGTTTTTCTTTACTTCTCGTACAATCACCCGATCCTGTTTGCGAGTTGTCTTCCGAGGACGTCCAGATTTTGGTTGATTTTCTGCAGTTCCATTCTGTTGTAATCTATGTACTATTTTCCTTACACCTTCCGCAGAAATGTTGAAATCGAGAGCAATTTTTCTTAAAGAATCTCCTCTTATTCTTCTGTTAAATATTTGTGACCTTTCTGCAGGTGTAAGCTCTCTAGTTTTCGGCACTATAAAGCAATGTTTATAATTTAACGTGATATTATATGTAAGATATTGTTCAACATTGAGAAGGCAACAAATAAATCATTAATTAACACTTATTGTATAAACATATTATAACAAAATAAGCTCAAAATTGCGTGTCAACTTACTTTCCGCGTGAGCCTTTTATGCAAACTTAATACTACACGTCTGTTATTCACTGTTTCTTGAACTAAACTAAACAGTAAGCTAGTAGCAGTAAACAATAAGTGATATATAAGGTCAGAGCCTGGAAAAAATGTAAACACTTGGTCTTTCATCAGAAATACACAGTTCTGAAACAATGTCAACATACATTCCGCGGCGACTGTAAGTCCTCCCTTCAGGCTGCCCGGATACCCAGCAAAACGATGGGAAGGACCTCCGTCCAGCGGACGTTCTGCTGGCAGCGGATTGCCGCCTTAAATTGACGGTGGAACATCTCTACCAAACCATTCGCCGCAGGTTGATAGGCTGTTGTCCTCCAGTGGGTCGCTTCTGTCAAGTGCGTTAGCGCCTTAAACAAGTGCGACTCGAACTGTCGAACCGGGAAATCCATCCGTCGTAAAAGGCTCGTGCCACGGTCGGGGCCTGTTGATCCTGGATCGGAAAAGCTTGGTTCGTTTTCAAGGTGATCCATTTATTTTCAGTTTTGTATAATATAAACCTATCTTTAAAGTAGTGTGATGGAGTACGTGGAGAATAAGGAAATAATACGTTGTCGTTCAATATATTTTATTTACTCCGCACTGTAGCGGGACAGCGTCTTCATCAGACGACTGTTCGAGACCTTCTGTCTAAAACGATGGTGATACCAGCACACACCATTAAAAAATTCAGGTTCTCGCTTCGGTGACGAACTTTGTCCTCTTGATTGGCTTCGTTTTCGCATAGGACGACAACGTTGTGCTTTGGTTAACGCGCTGATTTGTGCTGTTAACTGCTTCACTTGTTTGCGAAGCTGTAGAAGTTCATTATCTTGTGACACGGCGGAGATACATCGCGATTCAGACTGGATTTCATGAATCCTGTCTGCCATCTCCGTCAACGCTGCCGAATCTTTTTCGATTAATGCTGCTAACACTCCCTGCATGCTAGCAGGAAGACGATTTTTCCACAGTGTGAAAATTAAATCATTCGGAATCGCGGGAGTAGCCAAATGTTTTAAATGGCGGCAAAATTGAGAAGGTGTTCTACCACCCATCTCCTCACTCTCGATGAGCTTCCGCACTCGCGAACTGTCGGATTCCGATAATCTTTTAACCCCTTGAGTACGGATTTATTTGAGAAAATATTTGCATGTGGAACGGAAATAATTTTTGGTTGCTTGGAGTAGTATGTAAAGGCAGTACATTTTACGTAAGAATGTATTTATTTCTAAAATATTGGTGACATATGTAGTATTAAGATGTCTTCAACTAATTAGAATTGCAAAACAAAAATAAATTAATAACAACAAAATAAAACTAAATGAAATAAATTCAAAGTTTAATTTTTGGTTTGACGTCTTAGACACGTCATCCGCTCTTAGGGGAAAAAAGTGAATGACGTGTCTCAGACGTCAAATGTACCCAAGGGGTTAATCACCTCACGTTTTAAATCTTTATATTGTCCAGACTCCGGTGGGTTTATGATGACGTCTTCCACTTGTTCAATATAACTTTCGCCAAGATGCGCGATTGCTATATTAAATTTCACATCGTCTTTAACAATTTGGGCAAATGCGAACTGCGCTTCTAAAAGTCTAAACCATAACGTGACTTTCTGAGGCCAAAACTGCGGTATTCGTAAACTTTGACCTACCATATTCACAAATGTATTTCCTGCACTGTTTGAATCACCCGCACCGTCAATGACACTGTTTCCGGACATTGGCTACGACATTATTTTAAAACAGTTCAAAATCGACAGGAAAACCACGTAATTCACACACACTCGCACTGGGATCACGTCGGCGTCACCAATTTGTGGTGAAGTACGTGGAGAATAAAGAAATAACACGTTGTCGTTCAATATATTTTATTTACTGCGCACTGTAGCGGGATAGTGTCTTCATTAGGCGACTGTTCGAGACCTTCTGATTTTCGTCTCCCCTCGAACGCGTTTCGAGGCGAGGACCATTTCCTCGATATCGCAAATGTTTATTTTTTTTTTCGAGTGCTATGTGCCGCAGAGAAGAACCAGACGGCCCAGCATCGTTTTCTGTTCTCTGTTTTCTTCTCTTCTCTGCGACACTCAAAATACGTCGCCACAGTAGTATTTCAAAATTTTTATTAGTTGCGGCGAAAAATGTTTGTTTTCTAGGCTTTTGAAAATTTCACAGAATTCTAGACTATTGAAGGCATTTTTTATGTCTAAACTTAATATAATTCCAAATTTCCTTTTTAAATTGGCTTCTTTTATAAATGCTTTTACAGCTTCCAGAGCATTTAGCGTAGATTTTCCTTTAGTAAATCCAAATTGACTATTGTGGTATGGTGGGTCGCCCAACTGTTGCATGATTCTTTTTTCTAATATTTTCTCAAAGATTTTGTTCAGTCCTTCTCCGATGCAGATAGGCCGAAAGTTCTTTTGTAATAATATAACCTTGCTTTTTTCCCATCCTTTCAAAACCGAAAGGATCACGATATCGATGTGTACGTGCTCGAACCTTTCGGACGGACAAGTGAATTTCCCGTGCGGCACGGCCACGTGTCGCGTAACCTTTGCGCGCTAACACTTGATGCACTCGCGTGCCCAACTTCTACAGTCGACTTTAACCTTTTCGCTACGGCAGGCCGTTCCGCGGGGGTAGCGTCACTGAACGGGGCACCGCGCCGCGCAGTGTGCACATTGCGCATCGGTAGTCTTCGATGTTCGCAGTTACGTCTTTCAATGGCACTTTGGAATTGTCTTGTATGTATACTTTTTTAAGAGTTATGTAACAACTGTTTCGTTATGTTATATAGAAAAACATAAAAATGAGTATATTTTGGGTATTCAGAAATTTACATATTAACAAATTTTACTATTATTATAAATAAAAATACAGTTAAGGTAGTTAGATATCAAATTTTACAATTCATAGTAATATAACTCAATGTGCTAGATTCTAAAGCAAGGTTCCCCGCAGAAACCAACATTACAATCTTTACATTCATATCGAGACTCGTGTCTTTTGTCATTTGCCGTGCTAATCACCATGTCGACAGAACCCATACAATTATTGTAATCTATGACGCATACGGGTTTTTGAATAATTTTCTTTCCTACACGCCTAACAACCGTTGCAAACTCTGAAGTATGCATAGTGGATAACATATACAGGGTGTTCGCTCGTTTCGCGTTACGACGTCGATAGGATGTCGGCGTCGCCGAAGGTCGTAAATCTTCGGCTCAAATTAATGAAAACGCGTCCCGAAGCGATTCCCTACTATTCTTTTAAATAATAAGGATATTACTTTGAATGAATGAAGTGTTCGGATAACCTGCCTCTCTCCTAGACGAGCTGTGCGTAACTGAAAAATGCCACGCGGCCGTTGAGCCAACGCCCGGAAAAACAAAAGACGCGCGAGACCCCGCGACGCCACACATAGGACACGGCTCCTCGGAGGACCGCATCCACACGCGCTCTGTCGATAATGGGGCCCGCGGTATGACTCTGAACACAGGGTGTCCCAAAAGTAATGTGACAGCGGGAAATGAGGGGTTCCTGAGTTTATTTGAAGCAACTTTTTCCTTAGCGAAAATTCATTCTGTGCCTTTGTTAACGAATTATGGTCGAAAAATGATTGGCCAATGAGAGCGAAGCGCGCGAACCAGCACGTGCTCGAACGAGAGCGTCTGACCGACCGCCGGCCAGGTGCTCGAGCAGAAGTCAGAGAGCGCGACACGGCTGACACGGCTGTTGTTTATTATTACGGATCTGAAAAACTAATGATTATTTTTCTTAAAATTATTATCGTCGCGTAGTAAAAAAAAGTTCGCGCTCTCTGACTTTTGCTCAAGCGCCTGGCCGGCGGACGGTCGAAGGCTCTCTTTCGAGCACGTGCTAGTTCGCGCGCTTCGCTCTCATTGGCCAGTCAGTTTTCGACCATAACTCGTTAACAAAGCAGCAGATTGAATTTTCGCTAAGGAAAAAGTTGCTTCAAATAAACTCAGGAACCCCTCATTTCTCGCTATCACGTTACTTTTGGGACACCCTGTATAAACATATACGTAAGTCCATATTATATTAGAGTTAGGAAATTTAACACTATTTAAGGTTACATTTATAAAATCTCGTGTAAGTTAGAATAAGCTCTGGTATCTAATTGTAAGTTACAATACTCTTTTCCCACATTATGAATGCTATTAGGTAAATCGGAAAGTTCCGTCCGTTTTTTTACAAAAAGTAAAGCTTTATTCATAAAAGAAAATGAAAAAGTACGTTAATCAAAATATTGTCCATCGTTAGTGATGACTTTTTCCCATCTTTCGGGCAGCAAGCGAATTCCGCGTCGAAACAATGATTCATCTTTGGAGGTTATCCAGGCGGAGATCCATTTTTCGAGATCTTCGTACGAATTAAATCGTTTTTCAGCAAGTGGCGTGTGCCATTGACCGAAACAAGTGGTAGTCAGATGGGACACAGTCTGGTGAATAAGCCGCATGTGGTAGCACTTCACAGCGAAGTGCTTCTATTGTTTCCTTGACAATTTTTGAGACGTAGGCCGAGAATTGTCATGCAGCAAAATCACCTTACGCTGTCTCGTTTCATATTGTGGTCGTTTTTCGTGCAATGCTCGACACAAACGGATAATTTGTTGTCGGTAGAGATCTCCTGTGACTGTTTGATCAGTTTTTAGCAGTTCATAGTATACCACACCTTCCTGATCCCACCAAATGCAGAGTAAAGCCTTTTTTCCGTGGATATTCCGCTTTGGCGTCGATGTTGAGGGTTGGCCAGGATAACAAATGGTTTTTCGACGTTTAGGATTGTCAAAATAAATCCATTTTTCATCCCCAGTGATGAGACGATGGAGAAACCCCTTTCTTTGTTGCCTAGCAAGCAAAATTTCGCAGATGGTTTTCCGCCTTTCAATGTCTCTTGGCTTGAGTTCATATGGGACCCACTTTCCTTCCTTGTAGACCTTTCCTAAGACTTTTAAACGGTCGGAAATGACAGATTGAGCACAATTTAACGCTTCTGCAATTTGTTTTTGCGTTTGACATGGATCTTCATCCACCAACGTCTGCAATTCTTCGTCTTCGAATACTCGTGGCCGTCCAGAACGCTCTTTGTCCTCCAAAGAAAAATCACCATTTTTAAAACGTCGAAACCACTCTCTACATGTTTTATCGGAAACAGCATTATCGCCATAAACGTCTACAATCATTCTGTGGCGGCTCTACCTCCTACTCTCGCCAGTAGAGGGACAGTAGGACGAGACTTT
>CM052084.1:130362-160498 GCA_028453745.1 Agapostemon virescens
ACCAGAATGTGTGCTTCAACGCATTACGGACCAGAAAATTCGATAAACACATATGAAATAAGTATCTAAAGCTTTAATTTCGCTAAAACCATAGTGTCCGAATATTAAAACGAGTAACTGTATATATTTCAACAAGATAATGCAGCTGTGCATACCGCTCGTATAGTAAAAAATTATTTTGAAACGGAAAATTTAAGGTGGAAAGCAGTATAATACAATGTCCGAATTAAAATCTACCATTTTAGAAGCTTGGTAAAGCTTGGACCAAAATTATATAAAGGATCTGTACAGAAGTTTACCAAGAAGAATGATTGAAGTGGTACAACGTCAAGGGCAGTCGACACATTACTAAAATTTAAAAAAAACTATGTAATCTCATTTTATTTTAATATTTTTGTTATTTTATATTCAAACTGCCTTCTCATTTTGTCCACACTCAATTAGATTTTCTTTGTATAAATAATAAATGGATTGAACGATTTATTTAATTTTTTCATACATTATGTCAAAACTAGTACCTTATTTTGTTGTGTATTCATTTTTCACGTATATTTACAAATAGATGTTCATTCCCAAAAAATTTGAGGTGCTTATCACTTTGTCCACCGGTATATCTCATCTATCATCGATTCGTATATATACCACCCTGTACTGGTTTTCGATATCTACACATTTTAAGATAAGGCCTGTTAGGTAGCCCTACCGACGAATCCGCTAGCAGACTCACTGTGAAAAGCACCCTTTCATTGTCTCGCGTCCCCTTGCTACTCGCATTACAGTCACTGCCAAATTGGTGATCCGAACTGTATACGAAGGGAGTCACGTCGGTGATAGCTTCTTCTCAGCGTACAAGGAATATCGCTGAGCACCTGGGTCGCGTAATAACTACACGATTATAATGGTTGCGATTTCTTTATTTTCAATTTCGGAATGTTCGCGATTTCTGCGTTGTAACTTCTATGCTTCTATCGGTTCGCGTTTTCTGTAGTACTTGTTCGTTTTTCTGTTCACGATTTCTGGTTTACGATTTCTAGTTTACGAATTCTTATCTGTTCGCGATTCCCGGTTTACGAATTGTTGTCTGTTCGCGATTTCGATTCTAGAAGTTCTTCGCGTCTGTTCGCGATTTCTGTTATGTAAGTTTTTTTCGTGTTTTTCGCGATTTCTTGTTTCCTCTGCCTGAGTGTCGTTGCGTTCTGTTCGTCATCACCTCGGTATTGTCGTGATTGATTGAGGGTAGTTTGAGGCGGAGGAATGTAGCGTTTTTTAATTGGTTTTAGAAATGATGGAAGGACTGTGCCTGAAGGCATGTGCCTGAAGGAGTATACTTGAAGAAGTGGGAAATGGTCAATGAGGGATTATCGTGATTTATTGCAGGGTTGTGTGGTTTAAATTTCTTCTAGTGCGACGCGTGTCGAATGGCCAGCTCCTTCGGATTTGAATTTAGTCATTTCTTGCCTCCTTTTCGTTTATGCGTTATAAATGACCGAGGACAGGGTTAGGCACGTGCAATCTTCGATGTTGCCGTCCCAACACGAACGATGAATAAAGTACAACGACTAGGAGACTAGAGGAGACGATAACGATAACTGCAATCAGAAGCTGAACAGCAGTAACCTAGGAACCAACACCAAGAGGGTGGATGTGTTTCGCTAATAGTGGAGAATACGTAATTCCTCTCCTAGTATGTCCTATCGTCGATCTGCCATAGATACCAGGTATCCGAAAGACGAGACTCCGCACCTATGACGACTTCGATAGGACTCACGTAGGTTCATCGGCGCCGAATCCACTTCCTCGTCAAATGGCTATAATAGGACAGTAATCTCTACGGTTCGAGAAGGCTTGAAAGCGACTTACTGTTTCACCGTGATAACTGCTCGAACCACGCACTCACACCAATCAAAGTCCCACGATAACGGTTTGGCATCGTACGTGCGGCGACACGAGGCCAGCAACAAAGTTTCTGTAATCACGGCGACGACTCAACATCACACGTGCAATAACACCAGACTGGCAGCAACACAAGGAGCAACTTCATCTACATGAGACGTCATCGAGTGGACTTTATTGCGCAACATTTCTATCAAACTCCCTGAATTCTAACGTGGATTATCATGGAATAGGAACACGCTCGATTGAACGCCCTTTCTCGCTGCTATCTGATCCGTCACCGATTCCGATATATGCTAACAATAAGGCAGGCCATGTACCGTGATGAGATCACAAGGTCTCCAGGATAGCACAAGGACAAAGGGGCTGTATCGTTGACTTCACCTATCCCTATCTATGATCGCCGTCAAGCGATTCCACTCTTTAGGCTGTTTATGTCACACGCTGCATAGTACTTTGGCGGCACTGAAAAGGTGATGGTGACGGGAAGAGGAAACGGAAGGAAGCGTTCCGTCCTGGACCTGCTAAAGGACTCCGTCGGTAAGGTTACCTAGCAGGCCCTGCTTTAAATGCTGGGGTATCGCAAGGCAGTTAACACTAGAACTGCCAAACAATAAATCCAACGATATACAGTGAATCACGAAAGTATTCGAACGCTCTGAAATGAAAAGTTTAACGCTTAAAAAATGTAAGTGATATTGCGAATTACAAAATACTCTTGTTCCTATAGTAATATATAAGTGTCATAACTATACATGTTAAATTTGAAGTGTGTCCGACAACGTAAACATTACTTATGAAAGATTTCTTGGTAACATCGAGTAAACAGATGTCACGAAAGTATTCGAACGACGAAACTTGTAGTACAAAACAATCCTTGAATTTGACAAACAATAAAGATTGGCTTTCTCAATTGGTGTTACACACTTCCCTTGTTCAGTGCTGCAAGTGTTAATAAGATTGTAAAATTCATATTAATAATGTACCGAAAAAAATCGGAGACAAGCATCACTGATTGAAAATTGATAATTAAGTGGCATAATGAAGGCAAGAGCTATGGCGAAATAGCACAATTGTTAGGGAAAAGTAAATCTACCATTTATTACATATTAAAAAAGTTAAAAACCACTGGAATCCTTCAGGATGAAGTCCGTTCTGGCCGGCCTAGGAAATTAACGAAGAGGGAAGAGAATATAATTGTGCGTGAAATAAAAAAGGACCCAACAATTTCTGCACCAAAACTTGCTATACAAGTTGCTGATAGCTTCAGAAAACAAGTTCATCCTGAACTTTGTCGAAGAATTCTCCGTAAAAATGATTTTCATGGTCGTATTCCTCGAAAGAAACCATTTATTAGCAAAGTCAATAAACAGAAAAGATTAAGTTTCGCTAAAAATTATGTCAACAAGGATAAGGACTTTTGGAAACACGTAATTTTTTCGGACGAGAGCAAATTTAACATATTTGGCTCAGATGGATGTCATAAAATTTGGAGAAAAGCAAATAGAGAGATGGATCTTAAAAATCTACGACCAACCGTGAAACATGGGGGTGGGTCGATAATGGTATGGGGATGTATGGGGGCCAGTGGTGTTGGAAACCTCGTCATTATCGACGGAATATTAGATAAATATAAATATATGCAAATATTGAAAGACAATTTGAAGCAAAGTGCGGAAAAATTAGGGGTAGTAGACAATTTTCATTTTCAGCAGGACAATGATCTAAAACATACCGCACGTATTGTTAAAGAATGGATCATATACAACGTACCCCACGTTTTAGAAACACCCCCACAAAGTCCGGACATTAACCCCATAGAACACTTATGGGCAGAAATTGGCAAACAACTTAGTAAACATAGTATTAATTCCAAGGAAGCATTAAAGACCAGAATTTTGGACGTCTGGAACAATATAAAAAAAGATATTACTGAAAATTTGGTTGATAGCATGCAACGACGGTTGCAAGCCATAATAAGTGCTCACGGTGGTCCGACAAAATATTAAAACACTATAGTTGTTTAAAATATGTACTATTAATTTAGTCGTTCGAATACTTTTGTGGCGTTCATTTAGATGCCGTTACCAAGAAACATTTTATAAGTATTGTTTACGTTATCAGAGACACTTCAAATTTAACATGTATAATCATGATACTTATGCGTTATTACAGAAATAAAAGTATTTTGTAATTCGTAATATGACTTATGTTTTTTCAACGTCAAACTTTTTATCCGTCCGAATCCTTTCCGTTCGAATACTTTCGTTACTCACTGTATGTCAGCAAATATATGTACGATATATGTACAAATTCAAATTATAAGTTAACGAAGTTTGTAATACGAAATTTTCCCAAAGTTATGATCGAAGTTATAAGAAAACAGATAAATAAATTTTGTCAGTAAACTCTAGAACAAGATACCCAGCGATTTTATTCATTTTTATATATATTGTAATTCCAAATGTTTAAAAGTAACATCACATTTTAAACGTGGTCTGATACTCGGCCAATGGCGAGTAATTAGCAATAAAAAACTAAGTGTTAATTATGCACCCAATTTGAAGAATCGATCGCTACTAATGACGTAAAGCACGATATTTATATTTTTTGTGTTAGAATCCTGTCGAAGTATGTGTTGTGGACGATATTTCGTAAATTGTGTGCACAGACATGCTCCGAGTTATCGGTACAAAAAATATGTATCTTAATCAGCTTTTAACACAAAATATGGGAAAATATAAGGTGTGCTATCTTTTTGACTCGGAGTGTAGTCAAATAAGTAAACACGAATGTTCAGTATGACCTTTTTGAAACTGGGAAAGGTATTATCGCAAGCTGAAAAGAAGTCACCTGTGACGAAACATGAGGTTCTCTCGTTCTACAAGCCTGATCCCACCATAGATGCTTCCGTAGTCCCACTGTTTAGGCTTTGAAGCACACGCTGCGTAGTTACGTGATGGCATAGCCAATATTTCACTACAGTCGAAAATACGTGTGACTCGAGGCGTGCCCTTCTCGAATTCTTTCGGAACGACTTCTTTTCAGCTTTCATTAATATTTATAGGCATTGTCCACGTTTCACGCGAAAAAGAGACTCGGAAGAAATGCGAGTCGGATACATACATTGGTACAGTGAAGTCACACACATTCTTGCTATTCGTTAAGAAAGTTCAACTATTTACTACTTCAGATCTATTCTATCGCCTAGCGAAGAGAAATCACGATATGCGTCGGAATAAGCATGTAAGTGAGTGGAAGAATCAGCGTTAAGATGAAGATTAGGCGGAACCAGAACTATACTTCCCATGCCCTTGTGTCGTCCCAAGTCTCTTCTTGCGAAGCATGCACAATGCGGCTACAATATGGCTGACTAAGGATATACAGTGAGTCACGAAAGTATTTGAACGCTCTCAAATGAAAAGTTTGGCGCGTAAAAAATGTGGGGCCCATTAACAATTGCAGAATATTTTTTTTTCCTGTAGTAACATACATTCATTACGGTTACATGTGTTAAATTGAAAGTGTCTTTGACAACACAAATAATACTTATGAAAGATTTGTGGCCGACATTGGCTAAACGGACGCCATAAAAGTATTAACACGTTCGCGACGAGGCCTGAATTCAGTGTCCCCGCCGTCGGGCGGGGTGTTGTTGTTTGTATTTAATTTTATCAGGCCCATGTTCCACCGGTGGTACATCCCGTCCCATTGTTAACGTCCGATCCCATCCGAACGTGTTAAACAAAACAATCCTTGAATTCGACAAATTGTAAATATTGGTTCGTTCGGTTGATGTTACACGATTTCCCTGTTCGGGAAATGTGAATGTGTAATATTTAATTTAATTAAATAAAAATGTGTATAATGTGTAAAGGCTATGGCCGGGTTTGTAGGTGATTTTCGCCCCCGACGGTATTTTGATCGAGCTTGGAATATGTCATAGCCTACCCAAAAAGACCCCCGTATGCCAAGTTTCAGCCCCATATCTCATCTGTAAGGGTAGTTATTGAGAAAAATAAAAAAACGCTTTCTTGGCCTATTTTCCCTATTTATTAACTAACTAATAAATTAAAAATTCTAAAAAAATTCTGACACATTCCGGATACTATGCCACATGTTAGGTATTATTTACAGATTTTTCCGTTGCAAACTCCGGTTGTAAACAACGAAAAACTAAAAAAAACATAAAAAAATGCCGATTTCATATAGTAATATTACGATGGGCAGCACGAATTTAATTTAGCAATGAGATATAATTGTAAACATTATGCTCAATTTTTTTCAAACTCCTGCGGGGGGGGTACGCGTGGTCAAAAAAAATAAATACCACTTTTTTCGGCGTTTTTTTTAAGTTATACTCATTTTTTCTGAATATAAAAAATATAGTATGTAATATTGAACGTTCCTGCGTTAAAAAAAAAATGTTCCAGATTTTTTAAATTGCATACTGTAAAAAATAAAATTATATTATATGTGGTTCCAACAAGACGGATGTCCTGCTCATTCAGCTCGAAATGTTACAGAATTACTGAACAGGACATTTGAAGGTCGTTGGATTGGTAGATCAGGAAGTAATAAATGGCCAGCACGTTCCCCAGACCTGACACCGCTAGATTTTTATTTGTGGAGAAAATTGAAGGAACAAGTGTACCGCGAAAAACCAACAACCACAGTTGATATGCAAGAACGTATAAAAAAAAGCTTGCTCTGTAATTGTTAGGATTATATGGACGTGGATCTCAAGGTAGACTTTAACACACTTTAATTAAGATATCGAATTACATGCTTTCGCGAGTAGAGTAGAATATGGAATGGGTTATAAAAGAGAAGAACGCAGTCAAAAACGGAACCACCATAATAAACAAAAGACGATCAGTCCGATAGACGCATCCTCACACAGATGTCGCGAATAAAGGTCGAGTATTAATTCTCAACAGTAATAGATACAACTGAAATTTGTCAGGCAGTATCATCAGTATTGCAACGTTTTAGATTATGTCTCAGTGTTCAAGGTCGACATTTTGAAAACTTGAAGTAGCAGTGAATACGTACATAACATGTTACATGTAAATCGTCGTAGTGTTCGAAGAGTGCTTTGAGACGTTTTATTTTCTATTGCAGTTGACCTTGCGTGACCTTGAATGACCTTCATAATAGGTCATTGTATTCGTCTTGAAATGCACTATCAGAATGTAAATAAAAAACCATACCGTTCCATTTAAAAAAAACAGGGTTGACCTTCGTATCTCCTTGACGTCTCCACCTATAAAAAAATTAATGACATCAGATTACGAGCCCCTCGATATCAAGTAAGTTTGGTCTGATTCTTTTTTTCTATCTTCAAAAGCAAGCGAGTTATTCAGGTGACCTGTTTTAGGTGCCGCACCCTGTATACGAAATCCGTCAAAATGACGGGTCTCGCGAACCCAGTGTTAAATAACGCACTCCTTCCTCAGAATCGTCATCGCGGTGTTGGAAAATGCCATTTCAATTATTAAATGTCTCACAATAAGAAAATGTTATAAGATCACTAACAAAAAAAAATTGTATACAGGCGGATTTGAACATAGGTACAGCGATCTTACCCAGCAACACCCTTTTCAGCATGTGTATAATTAATATAGGCTGGCAAGACGCATATTTAAAATTTTCATTATTGACTCTAATAAAAATGTTTTAGAAAATGTCTTTCATTTTTTCATGTAATTCCTACCAATTACAATTATTTCGAAATCATTTTTGTACATTACTTAGTAAATCAATGCTTCTAATTGCTCCGGAAAAGTCAAATCGTTTGGATCAATTTTGAAAAAGTTATTTAGATTTAAAAAGATTAGATTTAGATTTACCGTGTTGTTTATTCTACGTTTTCGGATCAATGAAGCGGTAAAAGATACAAGATAAAAGTAAAATAAAATTATAGAGTGGATAACAAAAACTTAGTGAATACATTATACATTTATATATTATATAATGTATGTATGTATGCATGTAATAAAAATATTGAAATAATATGTTGATACGGTTTAAACTCGCTAATTTCACTGCTTACGTTCAAACGGAAGTCAGAATGGTACAAAACTGAAAAGGACGAAAATTAGCTGGTATCATTCGCATGTCAAACTCCTTGGCATTTTTCGATTTGGAATGAAACAAACGCTATCACACTGCTCGGCATTTATGGTCACGGAATGTAATGAGCGCTATCGCGTCGCTTAGCAATTATCAATTAGGAAACAAGAAACACCCGTGACACTCAAACGGTTAGAAATTGCTAATACACATTTGGCAACACTGCAGGCAACATAATATCCGCTACGTGAACAATAAATATATTTTCTACACTGTGGCTTGACTAATATAGAGTTCTGTAGCTGACATAATGATTTGTTGTTAGTAACGTGACGCGAACACATTCTTGAAACAAGCTTTATTGCCAAAAATTATACAGAACCATTATTCCCGACAGATTGCACGTAACTGTGTTGCCGTATAACTGATTTAGTTGAAATTTTGTGGAATTATAGAATGTATTCTCTTGATTGCGAATGTACTCCATACATAGGAACAGACGCTCCCATAGGTTGGAGACACTGGTAATTGAAATTCCAACGTCACCATAAAATGTTAATTTAGTTCAAACTGTACGGTCGCTCACGAAAGTATTTGGACACTCTTTAAACCCAAATAACTTTTTAAACCTTGAACCAAATGACTTGACTTTACTGGAGCAATTAGAAGCATTGGTTCACTAAGTGATATGCAAAAATAAATTCGAAATAATTGTAATTCGCAGAAATGACTTCTGTTTAAAACTCGTAATAAAACTTTAAAATATGCATTTTGCAGGCCTGTTTTAGTTATACACATGCCGAAAATGTGTGTGTGTGTGTGTTTATGTGTGTTTCACTTTGTGCTCCGCGAATCTGGCACGTTTGACAGAGAATGATTGCAGAGACTTTCGACACCGAGCAAAAAGAGCTTAGTCTCTACGAAACCGTATATCGGAATCCATCCAAGAATTTTCCTCGGCCATTTCTCTTTTACAGAACCAACTATCTATATACAGTTACTCGCAAAATTGAATATATACCTACATTGGCATTGATCTTTCGCGGGAAACGTAGCAAAAACGAACATTTTCAAAAATAAAAACTGAAGATAAAATTTATTTGCATATTTTAACAGATAACTCCTTAAGCATTTTTTTAAAATGACGTAAACAGTTTAGTTACAGTAGACTCTAATATAATGCAATCAAACAACTGGTTAGGTCTGGGTTAGGTTAACACGTTCCGTGTCAGACTGTTTTTTAAAAACTTTCCATTTGGGCCGCGTGGGGTGTATACGACCCACACTCTAAATAACGATTAAATAAGTAATAAAATCTCTGCTGTTTCAACAAAAGGCAGTCGAAAATGAATGATCGCTATTCCGCGTGGTGCGTGAATGCCCCACGTTATAAGAAATGCAGTATACATAATATTAGGATGTTTGACATGATATTTGACTCTTCCATGAATTTTTCAAAAATTCTTTGTTTTTCAATTAAAACTGCAAGCGGCCTGAACAGAAATTTCTGTGTGGGTTATATACGCCCCACGTGGCACAGAACGTGTTAAAAATGTTGAATGCATGTATTTTATGGAACAAGAAATATACAGACCGTATGGCGTCAGCTTAAAAGGTGAAGGAATTAAGACCCTGCCTTAATGAATCGAGGGCGGACCAGATACTAGCGAGAAAGTCGTCTTATTGTCCCTCTGTTGGTGAGTGTAGGAGATAGAGCCGACACATTCCGTTTAAGCACTTTTCCTTTTATTTCACCGTACATTTACTGTCCCATAAAATACATGTATTCAACTGTTTTAAACAGTTACTTGATCGCGTTATACGGAAATCTACTGTATTTCCAACATTGAACGTAAAAATACTCTTATTTGATCGTCACAAAATTGAACATATAGGTAATTGAGTAATTGGAAAACTGCGTTTTGTAAAACTTGTTACATGTAATGACAATGTGCAATTTGTTAAGCTGTATCTACGTCACGCTATTGTATTGCTATGTCATGCTTAACCGTCATTTCTTATTGTTTATTAGCTGAAGTCCGTACCATGACTTCGGAAAGTACCGTGGTTGATATTTGCGTTCGGAAACTCGTCGTAAAATTGTAATTCGAAGGCAAGTGATTAAGACGAAGCAATGAAATAATAGGAGGAACTCATGATACAGTTAAAAAAAATAATTGATAAGTATGAATACAATAGAACACAGCATAATAAAATAGGATGTGGGACAAAAATGCTGAGTGGAATGAATAAATGATACGCAGTAAGACAAAATCATATGGATCCCAAAACTTGTGTTCCAAAGTTAACAAAGGATGTGTGTTCAAAAATTAAGCCAACGATTTTACGAAAGAAATCCTACATTTTGAAAATAAACCGTGTTAAGCATTAGAAATTTGAAAAGCAAATATGTTAATTGCGATGAAAATTTCTGACGTAATATAATACTCTCAGTTGAAGTTAAAATGAAGTTTTTTTAATTTGGATGGTGGAATAATTGTTTGACAAAAGAGGAGGAACAATTCAACGAGAATAACTCGATTCCGACAATCAAACACGACGAGGGCTCTATAGCGTGATGGAGATGTATGGCAGCCATTGCAGTTGACAATATTTAATTTATGAAAACGACCATGGATAAGTTTAAATGTCTTGATATTTAAAAAAAAAAATTGAAGTCTTCGACCGAAGAATTGTAAATGTCCTTAGTATATTACTTTCAACAAGAAAATGATCCAAAGCATTCGTCGTATGTTGTGCAGGAATGGCGACTCTACGATATACCAAAACTGTCAAAAACCCCACAATCGCCGAATATTAATGCAATTGAACATCTGTGGCAAAAATTAAAGTAACAATTGAATAATTTTAGGTTTAACGATAAGTCGAACCCAAGAATTAAGATATTGATATCTGTACGCTCGATTCTGTGTAAATGAAATAAGAATAGCTTTACTTTTCTTATTAAATATAAATAAATGTATCGTTTTATTAAAAATATGTTAAAGGAATTATCTGTTAAAATATCCAAATAAAGTATATATTAAGTTTTTATTTTTGAAAATGTTCGTTTTTGATTATTTTCTTGTCAATCGCCATTGCTAACTGAGATGTATGTTCAATTTTATAAATAACTGTAACTGTTTATAATTCGAAAGTTTTATCAAGCCGTCACTAAATTCTTCGATCCAGACCACTGTGTACCAGTTCAAATTCTTATCCAATCAATATCAAACATTTTAATTACGATTCGTTGGTTTTGCAAATGACTGTCGGCCGAGATCGTTGACAAAACCGCTGGTTCGCGTCAGAAATTCGCATCGGTTGACGCCTGGTGCAAAGAAACGCGATACGAACGGAAACGATATCGCATTATAGAATTCTGCAAACACAGCAACTACATTTTATCAATCAGGCAGGTGGTGTGACTTTTACCATTTCGAGTGTTGAATATCTGGAAACTATTAACCATTCAAATCTCTTATTGCGCAATTATTGAAGCTAAAAAAATTACCTTCATAAGAATCGATTCAATGGATTTCTTTATTCAATTATATATACTAATCAAAATTGCACAAAATCCAAATAAATTAAATCTCGTTATTTTTAAGGACAATATACACTAGCCAATGTTAATGCTTGGCAAGTTTAGTGTTTGTTATGTGTCTTGATAGGGCTCAGCAGTGTTAGCGAGCTGTTCAGTCTGATCACACGTCTCACCGCACTTGTAAGGTGGTGTGAGGAAAAGAAAAGGCGATAATCAGAATGATCGGTAAACGACCTTCGATACGAAACTTGTGAACTTTAATAAATAGACAGATTGAGGCACTTAAAACCAGCTACCTGAATAACTTGGCTACTATTAGTGATACGAAAAAAAAGCATCAGGCCAAAATTGTTTGGTATCGAGAGGCTGATCATCCGATGTTACTAGTTCTTCGATAGGTGGAGATGTCAAGGAGATATGAAGGTCATCTTTGTATTTCTAAATGTAACGTATATTTTTTACTTACATTCTGATAGAGTATTTCAAGACGAATACCTATTGAATACTTAGTAATCTATTGAAAACAGTAACAGTAATACACGACTAATAAAAGTTTTCAAAATAGTGGCCTTGAATATTGATGCATACTTTGAAGCGTTGCTTGACATATAATACGACACATTGAATTTCAGTTGTGTTTATCTCTTAAGCTCTTCTTATACCCTCTTTCATATCTCCTTTGGTTGTTGGTATTTCATTTTACACTTACTGCTTTAATTTGACCCACAAATAGAAGTCCAGAGGTGTTAACAAAATGGTGCCAAATACTGTTGTAAAAACGTCCCGAATGTCCTAAGAAACTAAGTAAAAAAACGGCGGTGACCTTCATATCTCCTTGACGCCTCCACCTATAAAAAAATTAGTAACATCGAATGATCAGCCCCTTGATACCAAACATTTGGCATGATGTATTTGTTCTTAACACCAATAGCAGCCAAGTTATTCAGGTGGCCGGTTTTAAGTGTCTCATCCTGTATATATGTTTGGTGATGACTGAAATGGTTAAGGTGGGGAAAAAAAAGAAGGAGGGGGGTTTGTTTGTTTATATAAACGGATTAGGTACTAGCGGGAAAATCATCCTATTGTCCCTCTATTGGTGAGCGCAGGAGATATCGCCACCACAGAGATATTAAACGTTTCTAGGTCGCAATAAACAATGTGCATCTTTAAAAAGCCAATATTATGTTGAAAGCGTCCGACTACAAAACCACTGAACGTAGGCTCGATTACAGTCGATGTGAAAAGTATTCGTACAGCGACCAATTTCAAATAAAACTGTGTGCGTAAACTTCAGTTATAAATTTTAAGCGAAAAAAATGATTAATAAATATTCTTGGGTATGTGTAGAAAAGATTTCGTAAAAACTAAATTTTATTATCTTGAATATTAACAAAAATGTACATCCAGCATAGATAAACGGAAGAAACAAACGTACAGAAAGTATTCGTACGCCTCTCATTTCTTGTGCTTATTTGAGATATAAACATAATATGAACTCCTCAATGTGACGAAAAGCAACGAAGATGATTAGTTTGTACAGAGTACTAATAGAAGCAAGTTTGAAATTTGTAATATACTACAACATGGGTCGTAAAAGGTGCGAAACGACGGAACAAGATCGAAAAATTATTATTCGATTACACAATCAATGTAAATCACTTAGTGAAATTTCTTCCATAGTGAATAGAGCAAGGTCTACTATTCAAAGTATAATTGACAGATTCGGAGAACGAAAAACTGTTTCAAATAAGAGAAGAAGTGGCCGTCCGCATAAAATAAACGAGTGTGATTGGCGACTAATTATTCGTAAAGTGAAATATAATTCAAGTATAACTGCCGAACAAATTGCAACAGAACTTAAAAACAACAATGGCACAAGTGTGTCAGCTAAGACTGTACGTGACTATTTAAGAATTAGCTAATATCATGGTCGAGTAGCACGAAAAAAGCATTTTGTAAACGAAACTAACCGTAAGAAAAGATCAGAATTCGTTAAGCAACATATTAATACACCAATCGAATATTGGAATAAAATAATTTTTACTGATGAAAACAAATTTGACATATTTGGCTCTAAAAATAAATTTACCGTGTGGAGGAAGAAAAATACATAATTCAGAAAAGAAAATTTGCAACCGACGGTAAAACACGGCGGTGGCTCTGTATTATTTTTGGGGTTGTTGAGTGCAAATAGAGTGGGGTCTCTACATTTCATTGACGGTATTATGAACCATACAGTTTATATTGATATTTTAAAAAAAACATCTCCATGCTAGTGCAAATAAAATGGGTCTTAAAGACAATTTTATATTCACCCACGACAATGATCCAAAGTACTCTGCATATAATACAAGGCAATGGGTTTTATACAACACATCAAAATACTTACAAACGCCGCCTCAGTCACCAGATATTAATCCCATTGAACATCTATGGGATTATCTTGAACAAAAAATACGTAATCATAATATTTCATCGCAAGAAAGTATAAAAATCGCTTTATCAGAGGAGTGGAACAAAATAACACCGGCTGTAACATCTAACTTAGTAAATTCCATGCCAAGAAGACTCGAAGCTATTATAAAATCCCAAGGCAATCCTACAAATTATTAAAATATAAAATATATATTGTATTTTTATAGTTTATTTTTCATTATTCATAACTGTACGAATACTTTCTGTGCGTCGATTTCTTACGTTTATCTATGCTGGATGTATATTTTTGTTAATCTTGAAGAAAATAAAATTTAGTTTTCACGAAATCTTTTCTACAAATACCCAAGAATATTTATTAATCATTTTTTTCGCTTAAAATTTAGAACTTAAGTTTACGCACATAGTTTTATTTGAAATTGGTCGCTGTACGAATACTTTCCACACCGACGGTATATCACTTATAATTTCACTGTCAAATAGTTTTCAAAAATGGGTTACAGGAGAGTAAGGGTCTTCAGGGCAATCTTCTTTCCAAGGGTGATGACAACTGTTATTCGTCTGGGATACTGATTGCCAAACAATTTTTTGTGATCCTGAATTTTCCTCATCCGATGATGATTCGGTACCAAATTCGTCGTCACTGTCAATAATATTTATGCGTTGTTGGGTAAATACTACTGGATCATCTTCATCGCACTCAGAATCTAATACAGAATCTTCGGATCTATTACCGCTAGGGCGTCTAACTCTAATTCCTCTATTACTTGTATGTGATTATGTATCCATATTTTGGGTATACGATATATAACACTGAAAATAGAAGAAAGCACAAGCATTATCCTAAATATACCAAAATCTATCATAATAGCCTACTGTAACCTAAAAGTCACAAAACTGTACATATACAAATAGTAACAAAATGATTATTGAAATAGCAAATAAATAAGTTGTTATTGATATGCAAACTCAAAGCTATTATGTACGCATTGTTTTGTTTAATAGATAGAATATAATAGAATAGATCGTAGCACAGAAAACGTAAATTACACAAGATGGTACCGTTGGTTTCTATCTGCAGACAAGTTGCAAGACATTTACTTTGATATTTCAGATTGTCGGTGCTGCCAATCGTTATCAATATTGTTATTTGCTACCTCAGAGACATCATATGATTTAGACGTATACGTTATCTTATAAAAAACTAAAATCATTTGGTAAAATGTCGATATACTAACATCTGACTTGAAAGTTACACGGCCCCATAGAAGGTTAAGTATTTTTTGTATCCCTTGTAAATAGTTAGGAGAGACTAAGTTTTACCTGTAGTAACAAATGTTACTATTCGTTGATCTCGGTTTGGACGTACTGTGAGAAAAGCAATGGTAATTTTGTTTAACTTGCTTGACAAAACTGATACGTGCTTCGTTTAACAAGCTCGAAGGGATCTGCAAACTCGATGTTGTTATTTGTATCGCGTCGTAAGTAAAGTTTCGACTGCATTCGCTCGTGATATTGTTCAACCCATTCGTATACACAAAATTCGTTAGAGAAGTGGGAGTGGGGCACGCATGTACAGCTAGATACATGTTGTTGCGTTATTTTTCAGAATATACAAACTTTTCAACTATACAAACGAGGCTCCCTAGAGCAGCTTATGTTTCCAATCCCTTGCCATATTATAACGAGCCAGTCTCGTGACGAAGATTTTAAACAAAATCTAATAAATATACATAATTACACTACTCTTTTAAGGCGAAATCAAATTTTATTCTTTTATAAACAATGTTTAAGCATTGAAGTATGCAACGGATCTATCTCCTACAGTTCCCATCAGATGGATAATTGAACGAGTTTCCCGCTGGTGCCTTGTTTTTTCTTTTTTTGTTAATGTATTGAGGAAATGCATTTACGAACGACTTTCTCGAATTAAATAATACCTACAAACCGAAAAAGTAATTAGAATTATTTCGAAATTATTTTTGCATATCATTTAGTAAATCGATTCTTCTAGTTGCTCCAGAAAAATTAAGCGGTTTGGTTATTTAGATTTAAAGAGTGTCCGAATACTTTCATGAGTCACTGTACCTTGTGAAAAGACATAAAAGTGCCATGCACGGAGCAGAGGGCTTCGTAATTGTGTGGATTGCAGTCCGAATTTTCTATACGCTGTGTGCGGTTCTGTGGTACAATTTAGTGAGACATGCATTTCTAGATATTTATTGGTATGCTTGGTCTAGAAAATTCTTGAGGTCTTTTCTTGGTTATGACTGGAAGTTGTATTCTGCTGTGAATCGGAAAAACGGAGCAATCGTACTCCACTCGATAACAGTTGACGTAGACGCGTACGTAGCGGAAAGGCAATACCAGTTATGAGAAAAAGATCCTTGAAAAAGAATCTCTGCGCAACGTTCTACTAATTTAACGTAGGAAATTGAAATCATGGAGTCAACAAGGTTTGTATAATTTCTTTATCGCGCCTCACACTCGTAATTCATCCCCCTCTTACTGGCATTTTCTGCCCGATCTTTAATTTATAACAGAACATATAAAATTTTTCTAACATTTAATAACTTGAACCAAGAACTTGTACAATCAGATTATCGCGAACACGTATCGGACTTTAAATTGTTACAAACTTTGAATGTATTTTGCGGTTATGAAATACATAATTTTTAGTTTATTGTCTTGAACCAACAGCAACCTATGGAGGGAACACGTATAGTGAGTGTAAAAAGTATTCGCACAGTAGTTGATTTGAACAAACACTTTGCAGAGCTTTGTTTATTACAAAAATATGTTAACAAAAACATGCACACATATTCTTAGAAATCTCTGAAACAAATGTCGTTACTAAAAAACTAATTATTTATATTTATTATGAAAATATTAACAAATTTTCAGAATTTGACGTAAAATGTGCGCGTAATAAATATTCGAACACTTCTAATTTATAACAAAAACTATAATTTTTAGTACATAAATGTAATAAAAATCAATCTATCTTCTATTTTAGTACCTAATGGGATTCTCTTTAGATTGTATAATCGCTTTCAGCTCTCGCTGCAATTTACTAGATTTTTAGTTAAAGTACTGGAAATTTGGTTACATTCCTCTAGAAGTGTATTTTTTAAATCTTGTTTCGAAGAAATGTAATGACCTCGAATTTTTTTTTACAAAATGACTCTATAAGTGCTCTATCGCATTTATGTCTGGAGATTTTTAATTGTTGCGGTACATTTTAGAGGATGTACTTGCGTGCATTAAAAGCATTATGCTTCAGATCATTATTTGCAGAAATATATAATTGTCCTGTAACGCTATTTTATTTGCACTAGCCTGAAGATGTTCTTTTAGAATATCAATGTACATTTTGTGATTCATGATACCATCGATAAAATGGAAAGATCCAACTCCGTTCGTACTCGTACGGCCCTAAACTGTAACCGATCCTCCTACATGCGTTACTTCAAATTTCTTTTTTCATGCACGAAAGTTTTTTCCATCATACTGCACATCGTCCATCTCACACAAATATATTATATTTACTTTCATCGGTAAATATAATACGGTGCAAGTACTCCACAGGAACATTAACGTACTCTTTCGCGATTCGCAATCGTTTCTTTCTATAAATTTCATTTACGAAATATTTCTTACAAGCTATTCTGCCATGATATCCTCCATCCCGTAAAAAATTACGCACTAATACATTAATGTTCAGATCATTTTTAACCCTTAGCACTCCAATGACTTCTCTGAGGCGACACTGAAAATTTTCAGACTATTACTCAAAACAATTTATACATTACAAATTTTTCTAATTAAGAAGTTAGTAAAAATTGAAGTGTTGATTGAGTATACGATTAACAGTAACAAATTTGATATGCACGAAGGGAAGTAATCCACGTGTAATGGAATTATTCTAGGTCAGAAAGATGTCTCGAGTTGGGAATTAAAATGGCTTGGAGTGGAAATAGTTAAATTCAGCTGTGATTAGTTAAATTTATTCTATCAAATTTAAAGTAATTTTTATATATCTTTAATTTATAAAAAATTATATAAAAATATTGAATTAATTTAAAATTATTAAAAATGAATTTTTATTTTTAATAAAAAAAATTATTTTATGATTTATAAATTAAAATTGTAAGAAATGACCATTTTTGGGGTAAATTTGCAAAAAATGGTCATTTTTTTACGCATTTTCAACGCATTTATCTTTGAATTTTGCTTTATTTTTCAAATTATCCAACGGTTGATGTACTTGTTTATTATTCGTTTACATCCGTTTCTTGGATTATTTTCTATTGTCTTTCGATCACCATATCTATCAATAATTCCTTGAATCATGGACCTCGGTCTATTTAAAACTGTAGAAGTTTCGATCAGTGTTTTATACTTATTATGTAAACAACAATTTTCCTTTCTTTTTCAGAGGTTTCCTTGACTTTTCGTGCCATTTTACACTTGATAATGTTTGAATTTAAGATACTACCTATACTGATAGCGTCTCCAGACGATGCTAATTACGTTTACATATCATAGATTATCTTGTAATTATTCTAGGCAGAATGTTAGGAATCAAGGACTGTACGAATACTTGTTACACGTAAATTTTCCGTTAATTGTTGGAAATTTGTTAATATTTTCATTAAAATATAAATAACTAATTTCTTTTATTAATGACGTTTGTTCCAAAGATTTCTAAGACTTTGTACGGATGTTTTTGTTAACACTTTACCGAACGGAAGCCTATTATTAGGACTTTCAATAGTTGCACTGTAACAAAATGAATCCTAACAAACTGTTTTTACATTGTAATTTGTAACCAAATTATTAGATAACATTACTGAGGATGTTATGCTGATTTACAATAAAAATTGTTGTCAGCGTTGAAAGATCCATTGAAAAGTTTTCAGTCATGGAGTATGGACTTTAAAGGATTCTGAAACAGTCGTCGGTCGGTAAAGTGTTAATATTATATTATATTATATTAATACATGGTTCTAAATTTATATTTTGTACATTATTAATGCACTTAGTCTACGTGGCATACTGGCTATTACATTTCATATTTTCTGGTTCAATGTCAAACCATTCCCGTTCTCTTCTTTGCCATAGTTTATAAACACGCCCAAATATGAGCATGTTGTCAACAGACCGAAAAGACCCATCGTTGTTTGCAAACCGACGCCAGTCAACCCCACTTTCCTTTTTATCGCCTTTTTCCGGTTCTCGCCACGCAAACGTTCTAACGCATACCTAAAACCTATGACTACAACTATGTACCGGGTGCCCAAATATTCTTCATACCGCATATATATATATATATAGGGTGAGTCACCAAACGTTTGCACCTCAAATTTTTTTATAACACCGTGTCAGCGCCATTGTACCATTCAACTTTATCCTTACCATATTTTACGTATCTTTAGAGACAACAAAAATATTTGAGGTGCAAACGTTTGGTTACTCACCCTGTATATATATTGTTGCGCGTTTTATGTTCTTCATTCGGCCAACGACGCGGCATCTTGTTTATTTAATAAATATATTTGTACAAATTAATAACTATGTACAACAAGAGTACAATTTGGATAAATCTGATCAATTTGCTGTCCAGTTCGCTCAACAAACAAACTTCGACTTTTCTCGATTGTCTGTCGGTACAACAGTTCCATGACAACCACTATTTTCTAAAATTTTCTTAACGATTGTTCACCATGAAATAATTTTTCATTATTATTATTCCATTTTTCACATGGCGTTTTTGCAAGAATAAAGCTTTATGATACTTACTTCAAATGTGGTTATCGACTTTTCTGGCCCGTAATGAGTTGAAGCACATATTGTAATTTACAAATATGTAAAATTAATTACTTTATTTTTTACTGTTTTCTACATAATAAATCATAAACGAAGTTAGACCCAGTATTGGTGTCGAAAAAATATTCGGACATTTAGCATATTTCGCTGTTTATTCTGTTCAAGAGGTCCGTTTGTAAACTTCTTATGATTGTTTGTAAACACCAAGAGTATAAAACAGTTTGGTTAGCTTCTGGTAGTCAGTTTAATAATAGAATTCCATCGTTTCTACAGGTATTTGTGAAAATGAGTCGCAAAAGTAAAATACCTCATGAAACATTCGACAACATGTTATATGTCACTGCGAAAAAGGGAAATCATATCGGAAAATTGAGAAGTTGTTAAATTTAAGTAAAAGGACCGTCGCGGATATTATAAGAAGATGTAAATATGAAAATCGCATTGAATCTATTCCTCAAAAGGAGGAATCCACGTCTTCTTGACAGTCATGATAAGCGTGTAATTATTCGAAAAATAAAGACCAATTCATGATTATGTGTCCCTAATTTAACAGCAGAATTGGCTGCAGAATCTGGGAAGAAAGTGCACGTGGATACAGTTCGCAATGTTTCAAAAGATGCTGCTTACAATCGTAGAGTGGCTCGTAAAGAACCATACATAAACGAGATCAATCGAAAGAAACGTATAGCATGCGCTAAAGAATATATTTCTAAAACACAATCATGGTGGAATGATGTGATTTTTGCGGACGCAAGTCAATTTCATGTTTCTGGGTGTAGTAGACGAAAATTAGTGTGGCGTAAACCAAATAAACAATTAAAACTAAATAATATGATACCGACAGTGAAACATGGTGGCGGAGGCTAGATGGTATGGGGCTGTATTTCAACTGCTGGAGTAGGAGAGTTAGTTTGCATCGAAGGTATTGTGGACAAGAACAAATATTTAGACTTATTAAAGCAAAATTTATTAAAAAGTGCAACGAATATGGGTATACGCGACAGTTTTAACTTCTACCAGGACAACGATCCGAAACACAAATCGAGAATAATTCAGGAATATTTATTGTATGCTTGTTCGAAAGTGCTACATCCTCCACCACAATCACCGGATTTAAATCCAATTGAAAATTTCTGGGACTTATTGGATCGTAATATTACGACAACACCTATGAAGACAAAAGAAGAATTAAAAATACAACTGACGGAAGAGTGGAGACGCATTAGTCAAAATTACTTAAGTAAAGTAATTTCAAATATGCCGACACGGTTGCAACATGTTATTAGACAACAGAGATATCCCACAAAATATTAAAATTATTATAATCTTGTTCTTATGTATTTCTAAATAGGAAAGAACGTTATGTAATGTTAAGTGTCCGAATATTTTTTCGACACCAATATTGGGTCTAATTTCGTTTATGATTTGTTATGTGGAAATTAGTAAAAAATAAAGTAATTAATTTTACATATTTGTAAACCAGAATGTGTGCTTCAACGCATTACGGACCAGAAAATTCGATAAACACATATGAAGTAAATATATAAAGCTTTAATTTCGCTAAAGCCATAGTGTCCGAATATTAAAACGAGTAACTGTATATATTCCACGTTTTCCTCGGAAATAGTCAGTATAGTAAGAAATAGTAATAGTAAAGAGTATTTTTCTTTTCGAATACACTCGAGGAGATTTCTACCGCTCGTAGAATACATTTAGACGAGCATAAAAGCAACTTAAAAGAAATTAACTTTATAAAGTTTTCCACTTAGAAACTCTTCCGTTATATGGTATTGTAGCGACATAACAGTTTCCTTTTTTAATTCCTTGACATGTGGAAGCGAGAGATTTTGAACGAAATATATTGTTTCTGGAAAATTCACTCTTTTATTAACAATTGGAAAAAGAAATATACTTTTGTTACTTTACAGGATCTCGTAAATTCTACTTCTGTAAATGATTTCAAGCAAATGTATTGAACGGTGTTTTCATCGCATCAAAGACACGTTCAAGAAGGGGATAACCTTAATAATTATAAAAATGTATAATTGATTCCAAATAAAAAAATTATACATAAATAATGCATCGCATCAACGGTTTTTTAATGACTACTGAATAAGGATTTTGAGGTGGGGCACCAACATGACTGCAATCGCAGCAATACAAAAGGTTTATTGCATCACTTTAATATAAAGCCTACTTTGTATGTTGCTGTTTCAAATTGAACTAGAAATGTTTTGCACTTATAACGAAAATATGCAGTCAACTTTTGTAGGACAGTAAAACCTTTAGAATTTAAAGACAACAGCGTTTGTCATCGATTTATCGAAATTTTTCAGATAAGAAATAATTTTTTATTTAACACTAAACTTATCGAGTCTTAAAAGTAACTAGTTGGTCATTCCACGCACAGTCAGTCGCTTTTCGGTTTTTGTTCAAATTCAAAATGTGTTTTATTAATTTAGCGATACATGAACGAATGGCGAATGGTTTCCGACATCTTAAAAATGTTGATTATACAGGCCTGCAAAATTCACTGTCAACTTTTTTCCATTAAATTAGAAGATCTGTTATTAGGAGCACATAACGAAAACACAAGAATATCTAATAAAAATTTTGTCATTTAAAAAAAATCTTCACCACTTATTTTGAAATTGTTTTAAACAAATAAGACATTCTTCTAGCTGGAACATATTCAAAAATTGGAAAAATGAGATTATAGCCTCAAATCTATAGCTATAACTCTCCTCTTTACAAAGCTGTTTTAAAAAATACGAACAATTCAAAAATAATGAAATTAAAACTCTTATTTCATCTAGAATGACCTAAAGTAATACGCGGACGCTCTTGAAAAGACAAAAACTTTTTTAACACAAGATTTACAGGTGTGGATTATGTACTTATTTTTATTGAAGCGAGCCAATTTGACTCATACAAGAAAATTGAAGTTCATTTACAAAGAAAATAGTTCCAAATCAATTTAAATGAAAGATTTATTATTAAAAAATTCATTGAAAACATTTTTTACATATAAACTCTGTTTTTAAAGTACATTTTCCACAAACATTTGTATTACATGATCCTTGAAATTGACAATTCTTTCGTACGTCAGTAGTATGAATTTTTGGTAATGGAATGGATGTGTTCTCGACATCTTCTCTATATTTACTTCTTAGCTCTTCGGCCAATTTGAAAATAAAATCTTTTCTTGAAATATTTACATGAGCGGTAAGCTACAAATTTCATGTGTTCTGCGATCAACTGTTAAATCATTTTATGAATCAAATTGGCTCACAATGGTAAAAATAGGTATACCACGTCCAATAATACGAAGTGTCTGCGGGGGAGAGGAATCAACACTTACATGTATTTCATTACGTAACTACAAAACCAACGTACGTTTTTAAAGAATAATATTTCTGTTTTATACATACATAATAATCAAATTTTTATATAGTGTCAATTATGCATATTCTGGAAATTTCATCGAAATTGGTTCGTGCAATGTAATGTAAATATCTTTAAATTTATAAAGTTCGAGGCTGAAAATCGCAAAATATGCAATTTTCGCCATCCTTAAACATTCACATTTGTATTTCGTACAAAAATCCACAGCCTCTTAATAATTCAATATTACAAGGATTAAATATATTTATTATTTTTTAACAGCAAATATTTCCAATTTTAGTACTTTATAAGGAAGAGTAATAAGAGTATGTTAAAAAGTAAAATAAAGATTCTTGAGCATTCATATTCTGTAGTATAAATGAGCCTTTTATTTTGAAACTGGCATACGCCCACTCAATCCTAGCAAACCAAAAAAGCTAAAAAGAATTGCGCTATACATACAGAATTTAGTATAAATCATAAATAACCATAAATTCCTATTACCAGGACATTCGTTTCTACGTAATGATAGAGACTTCGGATTTGTAAAAATGATGTTTAGAAAAAAAATGTATTTGTTCCTACGAAATATTACGAAGTCATAAAAAAAGTGTCGAAAAAATAAGTGTATTCTAAATAAAATGAAACAAGAGGATTTCATTTCAACTAAGCCTCTAGAGAATAAAAAGTTAAAAAGAAAAATTTAATTAGATAGTTAAGTTAATTAAGAAAAATTTATTTTTTCCTTACACTTATGCCTTTTTAGGAATCATAAAAGATATTTTATTAATTTTGAAAGTGGTTTAAGTCCATTTATAACTATAAAAACATATTATTTTTTAAACAATGTTAATATGCTAATAATGCTACATGGATTAATAAATTATACACCCCTATAAACACAAAAACATTATACTACCATTTTATTAGTTATTAATATTTTCAAATTTAGTAAAACGTAACTCTTAAATATCTCGATTTTAACATAAATAGACATAAGCCACTTTCCAAATAAACGGCTCAAATATTCTCATATTTTAATCTCCTATTTTTAAAATATACGGTAACGCAAAAATACATAACGATTGAGCAACAATATGAATTTCTTACCCAAATGGAGAACACTATTGAATTAAATTTCAGTAGCGTTAAGTCCAACACACTATTCGCGTGCGCTGATAACATGTACATTTACTGTCCCATAAAATATATTCGAACAACACCGATAAGATCGAAGGAAGAATAAAAAAAAACAATTAATTTAAGAATTGGATACGTATACCGCTAAGTTACTTACAAAAAGTTATACGCAATATGCCTAAGCGGTTGCGACACGTAATTAAAGCTAAATGCTATCCAACGAAATATTAATTATTGCTTATGTTAATAATTTTCATGTTTAAATGTTATAGTTTGTCGAGCGTCCGAATATTTTTGCGACGACAAATTTCGACATAATTTATTTCACTGTTTAGTATTAAGAAAAGTATGTGCAACAAACAAATAAAATTTATGTTATTACAAACTACAATGAATGTTCTGTTATATTATAAAACAAGAACACCAAATTTATTATTGCAAACGATCGAAACTAGCAACAATTTTTTGAATAACACAATGTCCGAATATTAATAAGAGTCACTGTATATTCAACTTTTTTAAACGTTTGTTCGATCGCGTTATACGAAAGTCCACTGTATTCATTTTTCCGAAGTCCATTTCTTCCTCCCTTCGCATCGTTTGATTCACGAAATAAAGAATATGGCCAGTGCGATGCAGGCAATTGATTCGTCAATGTGGCCTGAGGGAAGTGGATCTCTCTTCGTCATCCTTCCACGGTGGAGGAAGAAGCCTCTCCCTCGGATTGCCGAAATGATGGAAAATTTGGGAGGAAAAAACGGTACTTCGGATTAGCTCGGTTGTCCGTCGTCCGCGCAAGTGGTTCGCAGCTGTTTTGTGGCCACATTGTTTTAGAAGTTGGCGGCAACCATCGACGACAAGGTCCGAGGGTCAGTTTCCGGAACGATGCTGACTACATAATAATGTAACCTTTCGAATACCATTCGACTAGACATTCTTTCGTTTTCTGTTTATGCTCGTCGGAAACATTTGGCAGCCAAATGTCTTTCCTACGGACTTACAGTAGCTCACGAAAGTATTCGGACACTCTTCAGTCCTAAATAACTTTTTAAGGATTCAACCAAACGACTTGACTTTTCTGGAGCAACTAGAAGTATTGATTTACTAAATGATACGCAAGAATAATTTAGAAACAATTCTAATTGGAAGAAACTACAGGAAAAAATAAAAAAGACATTTTTTAAAACATTTTTATTTTAACTCGTAATGAAAATTTAAAATATGCATCTTGCAGACCTGTGTTAGTTATACGCATGCTGAAAATTTCATTGAAATCGATTAGCGCATAAAAAAACAACACGCGTAGAAAGTTGTAAGAATTTGTGGAGTTTAAACAGAAACTGACCGAATATCGTGAAAAATTGCGATTTGCACCATTTTTAATGGCGTGCAGCTCGTGTGTACGTCGATCGATTTCAATGAATTTTTCTGCATATGTATAATTATCATAGATCTACAAAATGAGGCTTTAAAATTTTTTATACGTGACTCAAATGAAAAATGTTTAAAGAATGTTTTTTATATTTTTCATGTAATTCATACCAATTGCAACTGTTACAAAATCCTTTTCGCATATCATTTAGTAAATCAATGGTTCTAATTGCTCCAGAAAAATCAAGACGTTTGGTTCAATCTTAAAAATGTTATACAAATTCAAAGAGTGTCCGAATACTTTCGTGAGCTACTGTATACACGAGCATAGTGAAATAGTGAAGTTTCGTTTGAATCCAGAACTAAATATAATATTGCAAGTACAAATAAGTCGTTGCCGTTTTTCGTGTTAACGCATTGTTGACCGGAAGCTTATTATAAGGTGTTATAATTTAGCAGGGTTAAATAATCAGACACATTGATTATTATAAACGAAATGGATTTTTATTATAAACGAAACGTGGTCTGTGCAACTACACGTGAAGAAGGAAGAACAGCTGCTAAAAGTAAAGTCTAAAAGTCGTACAATACAAAGAGTAGAAAAATATATACTGTACATGAATTGACAACAGAGATCGCTAGTGAACAAGATTACTAATATTAAGCATATGTTATAGAAATCCCTTATTATAATATTTAATAGCAACATAAGGACTTTCAATAGTTGCACTGTAACAAAATGAAGCCTAACATTAAAATATACATAACTAGTTTTTTTTTTATTAATGATGTTTGTTCCAAAGATTTCTAAGACTATGTACGGATGATTTTATTAACACTTTACCGAACAGAAGCCTACTATTAGGATTTTCAATAGTTGCACTGTAACAAAGTGAAGGCTAACAAACTGTTTTTACGTTATAATTTGTAATCAAATTGTTAGATAACGTTACTGAGAATGTCATGCTGATTTACAATAAAAATTGCTGTCAGCGTTGAGAGATCCATTGAAAAGTTTTCAATCATGGACACTGGACCTTGAAAAATTCTGAAATACTCGCCTGTCGGTAAAGTGTTAAAATGAATTTTATTCAAGTATATATTGGCCGTTATTACCTTTGGCCTTTTGCCATTTTTGGGGTAGAGCCATAATCCGATCGGAATAGAACTTCTGTGGTTTATCGGCTAAAAACTTGGCCAAGTGATTTTCACAGTTCTTTTTTTAATCCAACTCTTTACCATGAAGGTAGTTTGGCAGAAATCGAAACAAACAATAATCTGATGGTGCAAGGACTGGGCTATACAGTGGATGCATCAAAACTTCTCGGCCAAGTTAAAAAATGGTTCGATTTCATTACGTTCGAACAATGTTTCGCAGATGGAAATTTGATCCACCAAATTTTTTTCTGTTAAATCATGAGGCACCCAAACATCGAGCTTCGTTTTGTATCCAACCTTCTGCAAATGATCCAAAACGGTTGAATGGTGAATGTTTAGTTTCCTAGCAATCTCATCGCTGCTTATATGCTGATCTTGTTCAACCATTTGCATTATTGCATCAATTTTTTCAGTGATTGGTCGACCAAAAGGAGGCGCATCTTTAATATCGAAATTTTCAGAACGGAAGCGAGTAAACCATCTACATGCTGTTGCCTTTGATAAAACATCTTGACCGGAAATATCACAAATTCTTTCCCGGACTTGTGCAGCGTTTTTGCCTTTTTCATAGTAAAATTGCAAAACATAGCGAATTTTTTCAGGAATTTCACTCATTCTGACACTAATATTACTTTTGACACGATTGGCGAAATATAAAACTGTCTGCACGAAAATTCTAAACTGAAATGTCACCTCTCAAATGCGCGTCAGTGTGACGCAATCTGATTAGTGTTGCCTGATATATGACACCAAACTACATCTACATCCAAAGCTCCTATGCTATTTCTTTAATAAAATTCAGATTTCCAAAATCAAAAGTGTAAATTTATTTTACAAAGCTTTTAATTAATTAATTAATTTAATTTATTTTTTGTTGCATCAACCCATTAGGGTCATTAGCAACAACGATATTGTTCACAGTGATAAATACAGAAATTTAGCTAAATTAAGTGAAACATACGCTTAACATACAGATACAGTATAATAAACACAAAAATTAGGTTAAATTAATTGCAGGATATTTATATGTTTTAAAAATTGCAGAAGGCTTGAACAAGAGTTTTCAGTATTAGTGGCTTCTTTGATGTTTCCGCTGATTTGGTATAGACTTCTCTCCCGTTGGTATTTTCGGCACTCGGTAATGATATGTTCGATCGAATTAGTAGACTGGCAGCTGTTGCATATTGGTTGGTTTTTCTTTTCTATTAAGTATGCATGAGTCAGGTTTGCGTGACCAATCCTTAGTCTGGTCAACACAACCTGATGCATTCTGTTGAACGATAGTGCCGGGCTAAATTGGAAGATGTCATTTCTGATACGATGGATATGTGAATTATTATGACCGTTTTTCCAGGACAAGTTCCAGTGTTCTTTGAGAGTCTTGTGAAACGATTTAAAAACCTCTGTGTGATACATGGGTATATCGAGAGTATGACGAGATGACTTTGCGGCCTCTTTTGCGACTTTATCAGCTTTTTCATTCCCTGTAATTCCAACGTGTGATGGAACCCACCCAAACAAAATTTCAGTAGTTGCGCAAATCGACAAGGGGAAATGTCCTTGGAATTACCTCAGAAATCGTTTCCTTTCCTTTCCTGATACTCTTTCTGAGACATCTTGTATAAAAAATATTAGTAGTTACTTATTTTAATGTTTAATTATTTACAGTTAGTAATATAGATTTGAATAGAGTCGCATTGACCCTAATAGTTGACTTAAGTTATATTTTAAATTATTTTACTAAATTATTGTACTAAGTTGACTTAAGTTATTATACTAACTTTACAATATTGTAAAATAGAGAAACGCGTACAGGAAGATAAACACGGCTTTCGATTTTTCAGGGAGGAAGCAATGCTGGACACACCGTGGTGGTAGATGGTTCAGAATTCCACTTCCATCTTTTGCCTAGTGGGATCATCAATCCTGAGTGCACGTCGCTCATAGGTAAGGACATTCTGTATTCATGATTTTACACTGAAACTACCGGGCCTGACAAAACATCGTGCAAATTTTTTATTTTGCAATCAATAACACCAAAAAGAGACAGTGTCACGAGATACCCACTGATTTTATTCATATTTATACAGGGCGTCCCAGGGTTTAAGGGTCAAACTTTGTTAGTATATTCTGTGGCACTAAATACGAGAACAGTGTTATGTAAACACAGGTCACGTAGATCTATATTAAAAAGTTATAACGAAATTACGGAATTCAAGTGACATCGAAATAGTTCTCTTGGCGACCAAGATCGCCTGATCTCACACAAAATGAAAAATAATACTTTAACCCTTTCGTTACGGGTGCCGACTATAGTCGACATCTATACGATGATCTGCGCCTTATATTTGTCTCATATAATGCGACCAAACAGTTGTTACGTACAGTGGCTCAAAGTAAAACTCGGACACACATTTTTGGGCCTTATGAAGCGATTGGTAGTGTAAGAAAAGAATATAAACAAAAAGTAAAGTTATTTGTAGTAAGCTTTATTCAAGGTTATATAAATTCACTAAAAACAAAAACAAAATTTATTTACATTAAGTCATTAAAAAAAAACGAAGTTTAAAAAGTAATGAACTTTGACCTCAACATAAAACTCTGACAGTAGAAAATTTTCTTATAGATATGTACATATGTTTTATACTATTTTTATGTATATTTAGTTCCATATGCTCGAAGTAATATCACTTTATAAACCTGTGCTGATATTCGGTCAGTAGTGAATTTTAGTCAGGATTAGCAGAACAAAGTTTTGTGTAAATGATGTATCTACTTTGAAGAAACGATCACTACTAATGGCGCAAAAACCATTAGAATACGAGATTGAAAAACTGTCAGGGTGACCGGACTTTCGGTTGTCCACTATTTCTATGTAGACATTTGTTTTTTGAATAAAAAATTGTAATACCATCGTATAGTGATACTTTAACCAGTTAGAGTATACTCGTCATGCATAAAGTTTAGTTACCATTAGCTATTTAAATTGTAATTTTAGCAAAAACTAAAATGTATTCGTAAATTTCAATATGTTCAGAATATTTCAAGGTCAAGGCGCAATAAAACGAACAAATAAAACGTATAAATAATTTCAGATGGATTCATGCATCTACGTATGCTCTGGCTAGAACTCTTGATTTTCGCGACACACACAAGTGCGCACTTTGAAAAGAAGTCGCCACAGTTAACTGGTCATTATAATAAATATATTTTATAAAAAAGGTATTTCGTTTAATGAAAATCTAATAAATTTTCCCTATGTTGGAAAATAGTTTTACGGGTATTCAAAGTGACCGCCATAAATGG
>CM052084.1:183616-194219 GCA_028453745.1 Agapostemon virescens
CGCTTATTCCAGCAGCCGAGATACAATTTTAAACCATTATACTTCCTCCGCCGTGTTTCAGGGTGGGTCTGAGATTTTCAGTATGAAGCTCTTCATTGACTTTACACCATATAAGTTTGTGTCCATCAGACCCAAAAATATTGATCTTGCGTTTATCTGCAAAAATTACATCTATCCACTATACTTTTTCTTTAGAAATGCATTCTTTGGCGAATGCCAAAAGAAATGTATTCTTTTCTTTCGATTCGCATCGTTAACATATGGTTTTTTTCGTGCAATTCTGCCATGGCATCCACTTTTATGAAGCATTCGACGGACTGTATCGGAATGAACTTCCTTTTCGGTTTCTTCAAACAATTCTGCAGACAATTTCGGGGCACTTAAACTAGGACCTTTTTTCACTTTTCTAATCATATTGCGTTTGCTACGAACGTTAAGTAGTTTTGGACGAACATACTGAGGAATGGATTCGATTCTAACCTCGAGATTATATTTTCGTAATAATATCCGCTACAGTACTCTTATTCATTTGTAATAATTTACCGATTTCTCGGTATTATTTTCCTTTCTCGCGATTATAAATAACAAATTGATAGACATCGAACGATGTATTTGTACTTTTACGTGACATTTTCACAACTAATACGTATGCTACGAACGAAGGTCAAAATGAAACTAACTTTACCAGATAGTGCTTACATCTTATGTTTGTAAACATTGCTACCGAACACCGTACCTGGCTTAACAGATCGGTCAAACTGCGAAGCTTATGGAATGTCCGAATATTTTTGCGATGTTAAAATTGAGCATTATTTTGTTTAACATTGATTAACGCGAAAAGTGTACAAAGTAAATAAAGGCTATGTTTCTAGAATTTAAAATAAGTGTTTTTTTATTATTACGAAATGACGAATTCTTTAAGTCTGTTGACAGTGGAGATATACAGCAAAACTTCTCGAGTATCATGGTGTCCTAATATTAACGCCGACCACTGTACGCATCTTCTTTGATATTTTCCTGGATCTGTTGCAACAATGTTTACGTTCATTTGTTTACCTCTAAATGCGAGACATTTCTATTACGTACCGTCGAATTATTTCAAATATTAGGTTGGGGAAAAAGAGATCCATTACTTTTACATGAACTTTAAGACTTTACTTAACATGTTTTGGGTTATCCGATTTGGGTCAAATATACACCGTTTTGTTCTATAATTTGTTGTCATTTTAAAGGTAGCTTCAAAATGCCTCTCTTATAGAAGTCTTGGTCCCTATTGGCGAAAAACTCTAGCAATCGATTTTCACAATCTTCTCTTGATGCCAATTTCTTATCACTAAGGAAATTTTGCAATGCAAGAAAAGCATGGTAATCGCTTGGTAGCAGGTTCGGACTATATGGGGGATGCATTCCAACCAAGCTCCCGAAGTTTCTGCCAAGTCACTATAGACGTGTATGGCCTGGTGTTGTCCTGATGGTACACACCACCTCTCCTGTTGGCCAATTCTGGCCGTTTCTGTTCAATCGCTAGCTTCAAACGGTCCGGTGTTTATCCGAATTTAATGTTGGACCGTATGGAAGCAACTCATAATAAATAATTCCTTTCCAGTCCCACCAAATACACAGCAGAACCTTCCTGACCACGATCGTTTTCGCACAATGTTGTCGTATGTGACCTATTTCTCATCCCCAGTCACCATCCGTTTAAGTAATGGATGGATTTCATTCCGTTTGGCCAATGCTTCGCAGATGGAACTTCGATCCATCATGTTTCTTTCTGTTAATTGGTGTGGCACCCAACATCAAGCTTCTTTTTGAATCCAGCTTTGTGCAAATGGTTTAAAACTGTTTTATGGTCTATCTTTAGCTCCTGGGCGATGTTACGACTGCTAACTATCGGTCGACTTCGATTATTTCTGTGATTTTATCGACATTTTCGACGACGGGTCTACCTGTGTGAGGTGCAGCTTTAACATAAAAAATAAACATCGTTCACAATTTCAGCCGCCTAGCTTGCATTTTCACCTTTATCAAAGAAAAACTGTAAAATCTACCGAATTTTCTCTTTGTCGATTTCCATTTTACACCCTGTAACTCACAACTGAATGGACCAAACAAAAAACAGCAAAAGAATTTTTTCAACGCGAAATGTTACCTTTCCAACGAGCATGAATCTAAAATTGTTTGATCGATACTTTACAAGATATCGATCACTACAGCCATTTTTCCCCAAACTAATACTTTGGCTATTGATTAATGGCGATATTTTCCTTCAAGGTCATCTGAAAATCATTGTTCAGCAGATCGTTGAATTCGTTTCGATATCGCCTACAATATTAACAAGTTAAAACTACTCAGTTCCATTTAACGCATTCGTCGTCCAGTGTGATTTGGCTAAGTTTCTCGCGGAGCCCAAATCCGACAATCCGAAATTCCAAATCCTAAATCCGAAGTGGAAGCAGCGTAAACAGATCGACAAACGGGAATTTATTGCTTAGTAACTTTGTAACTCGAGTAGACCCATGCTTCGTCGGTGATCTAATGTGACAAAGCTTTCGATCCATTATTAAGAAAAAATTATTTAGTTCCAAAATGGAGAAAGGGATAAGCTTTTTGGCTAGAGGATTGCCAGGGATTTCACTGCAGTTATCCCAAATCTTTCATTTAATCGAGAAGCATACTTCTTGTCAGACGCACATCAGTGGTTTTTCCATCCCCAAAATATTCAGTAGACAGCGTGAAAATATAATTGAAAGTGAATGTTGCATATTCTATATTTATGTTTCAGTGCATTCCAAAATCCTATTTAACACGTTGAATGCCGAACGAGTTTTATATACTTCAGACAAATTTCATTTATTTCATTTGCAGAAGTGATCAGTATTGTTAAAGAGAATTGTTAGTTATTGTATAATGAAGCTCTCACTTCATACTAAAAACTGGTCAAGTTCTACCATAATAAATCGATGTTCAATGCCATTAATTTCATGATAATCATTCTTAACACGTTAAGCGCCACATCGGGCCCTAGGGACCGGCGCTGAACTTTCCGTTTAGGCCTCGTCGGTCCCTACGGACCGGCGACAGATTTTTCGTTCTGCTATCGCGGCGCGCTTTACGTTACCCGACTGTTTATACAGTGGGTCAAAAAAGTATTGGCACACCCAGTTTTCTTGGAATATCTTTAAACTATAAAGTAATCTATTAATATTAACTATGTTTATTAGTGTCTTTTGACACGCAGAAATAGTATGTTGACTGAGAATTATCAGTTATTTGTTATAAGGAAGTAAAGTAAAAAAAACGAAAATTCCAAAGTCAAAAAAGTATTGGCACACGTACGGTTTTACTACTAGGATAAGTATTATTCGCTTTCGTACGCATCAAATTCGGTTCTAAGAACATAAACATAAACAGAATTTGCTGTTATGAATTGCTTCTCTCAGTAAACATAATTAGTTTGTGTTTACACTTTGAACAAGCATCATGGCTACGAAGAAGAGCAAGTTATCGTTGTGTGTGCGAATGAAAATTATTTCATTGCATAAAAGTGGTGAAAGTTATCGAAAAATCGGTAATTCATTAAATTTAAGTTTCTCGACAGTGAGAAATGTCGTAAAAAAATTTAAGGAAACTGGCAGCGTCGAGAACAAACCACGTTCAGGTCGTCCGCGAGTGCTTACAACTAGAGAACGAAGAGACATTGTCAAAGAAGCAGTGAAAAATCCTTTTGTAAGTGCCACAAATTTAGCTACTAACATTGCAACATATTCGGGAAAAGAAGTGAGTACCCAAACAGTCCGAAATGTTTTACATTCTGCGGAAATTTATGGTAGAGCAGCGAGGAAAAAGCCGTTCATTAATGAGAAGAATAGAGAGAAACGGTTCGGGTTCGCAAAAATGTATATAAATAAGACAATGGAATTTTGGAAGACAGTTATTTTCTCGGATGAGAGCAAGTTTAATCTTTTCGGCTTCGATGGAAGAAGATTTGTATGGAGAAAACCGAACACCGAATTAAATCAAAAGAATATTATTCCTACGGTGAAACACGGTGGTGGTCACGTTATGGTATGGGGCTGTATGTCATACCATGGAGTAGGAAATTTGGTTTTTATTGACAGTACAATGAATGCAGACGTCTATATGGACGTGTTGCGAAATAATTTATTAACGAGTGCAACAAAAATGGGCATAAACGAAACGTTTCATTTCCAACAAGACAATGACCCAAAGCACACGGCAAGGAAAACCAGAGAATGGTTATTGTATAACGTACCAAAACAACTCCCTACACCACCTCAATCTCCGGATTTTAATCCGATAGAAAATCTGTGGCATATTTTAGATTTAAAAATCCGAAAGAAGAAAACAAAGAATAAAACTGACCTAAAAGCGACGCTTTTAGAAGAGTGGTCTAAAATTTCACCGGAAATTACGCAAAGACTTGTCGAATCGATGCCTAATCGATTACAGGCCGTAATTAAGGCCAAAGGCATGCACACCAAATATTAAGTAAGTTCAATATTGTTCATAGTGTTCATTATTGTGCTTTCCGCAATGACATCGTACGTGTGCCAATACTTTTTTGACTTTGGAAATTTCCTTTTTTTTTACTTTACTTCCTTATAACAAATAACTGACAATTCTCAGTCAACATACCATTTTTGTGTGTCAAAAGACACTAATAAACATAGTTAATATTAATAGATTACTTTATAGTTTAAAGATATTCCAAGAAAACTGGGTGTGCCAATACTTTTTTGACCCACTGTACATTGATTCGTCTATCGGCGAGCGGCCCGCCTGACGGCTAACCGTGGCTTGAACGGAAAGGCACAGAAATTCGGCGTGGCGCTTAACGTGTTAAACGATGCAATGGCGCCATTCGAATAAGAAGAGCGTCGTCTATATTTGTGTTACGGCGACCTTGATTTTTGTTGAAAATCGATGTTTTTAATTTATAAAATTGCAATTTCTTATCGGTTAAATACTGATTAACTTTGGTGCGAAACACTTTTTTGTGCTACCATCCAAAGGGGCTGAAAAATCATGAGGACTAATTTGCCACACACCCTGTATAGGGATGTATAAATACCTTGATTGCCTTAGTCAAACATGGTTAAACATCGTTCTACATGTAATACGATCACCTAACACGAACGTAACATTTTCGCCATGTATTTTGTTACATTAGAAATGACTCTGTAATTTGCATATGTAATTTGAATTATTATTAACTTATGTTTTCCTTTAAGCTCTTTCAAGGTTATTGCATTTTTAAACGCTTCGTTATAATCGAATTGAAAGTGAATTTAACAATTCACGATATGGTGACCTTGAGTTGTCCTTTAACCTCGGAACGAGATAAAAAATTTTAAGAGAAACTTAAAAGTGATCTTGATATTTTCGACAATAACCATAGAATATAAGAATGTAAAATTGTATATGCACAATAAAACCTTTCAAATAGAAAATAATTTATTAAAAATTGAGTAAAAGAATATTAGATATTAAAAGAAAAATAACTCATAAAGTAACAGTCATAGGTTTAGTTTCAATTTCTTAAATAAAGGAAATAAAATAACGTTCTTTTAATATTTGCAGATATGCAGAGAGAATACGACCACTGGTAAAAGAAACTGTACAGTATTTACACCAAGCATTACGCGAAGGAAAAAAGATTATAGTGGAAGGTGCAAATGCTGCGATGTTGGACATAGATTTTGGAACGTATCCATATGTTACCAGTTCTAACTGCAGTATAGGTGGAGTTTGCACAGGTCTTGGAATTCCACCATCTTACATTGGAGATGTTGTTGGGGTTGTTAAAGCATATACTACAAGAGTAGGCGATGGACCATTTCCCACTGAACTTTTAGATGCCACAGGAGAACTTTTGCAAAGGAGAGGTCACGAATTTGGAGTGACTACAAACAGGAAAAGGCGGTGTGGTTGGCTGGACCTAACTCTCCTCAAATTCACCGCAATGGTGAATGGGTAGGAAATGTTTTGACATTTATACTATAAATCTGAAACTTGTCCACAGTCACCAACAAAAATAGTCTAAATGAAATACGAAAAACTTTATATTGGTCGTTGCATAGGAAATGTCTGATTCGTAACGGTAACTTTAAATTATCATAACTTGTTTCTAAATAATAGCGATCGATTAAAATATACACTATTGTAGTCAACGAATGACAAGTTTTTCACTTATACTACGGTAAAAGTTTAATCTTTTGATCGTCTACGATTTTCATTTATGAGATGGTCATCTCTATTTTTGGACAGTTCTTGACCAACAGTGTGTTCATTTACTATCACATTTTGTCTAAGTATCGCATAATGTTTACAATATATTTATTTTTCCATTCCTATAAAAAAGAATACACAATGATCACATTAACTGATACTCAAACTAACTTGATTTAAAAGTAAAGTTAGATACGTATATGGAAACTGAAGGTAGAACTTAAAAGCTTAAATTTTCTTTATTATAACGATTCATCACATTCGTATCCTAACGTAGGATATTTCACATGCATCAACCTAATAATAATTGATTTTAGTTGAAAAATTGTACACGTGAATATTAAAATGAATAATGTTAATTAATATACCTGTTTTATTTTTTGTAGATATACGTCGATATGCTTGACGAAATTAGATATTCTAGATACTCTCCCAAAAATTCAAGTCGGAGTCGGATATCGGTTAAATGGAAAGGAAATTGAGTATTTTCCGAGTAGTACTTCTGATTTAGCAAAGGTAGAAGTAATTTATGAAAGCATCGATGGCTGGCAATCGACAACAGAAGGTGTACGTTCATTAGAAAAATTGCCCTCGAACGCTAGAAAATACATACAACTAATACAAGAACATCTTGGTATACCAGGTAAAATAGTTCATGAAATATTATTCATTGATACGCATGATCTACTGTGCCTACTGTGTAATAGAATTTCACGACTACGTTTGTAATACTATTGTGAATCTGAAATGAGGAAATATTAATTTCAGTTAAATGGATTGGCGTGGGAGCAGGTCGAGAAAGTGTAATTACACTTTGACGTTACACTTTTCGACTACTACAATGGAAATATGTTTGTACATTTATTCAGCTCGCTAAACGTTTGGCGATAAATTTGATTTGTTAAAGATGTAACAAAACAAACGCACAGGGCTATATGACAAAGAGAATCATAGCATTAAGCTTTGGAGTTTTAGTAGTATTCAATAATTGAAGAACACGTCTCAAAGTCTCAATTTTTGAGCTCCTTCTTATTGGATAATTCATGAAAATCATGTTATCCACTGTTTGAATGTAAAATAAGATATGTTAATTAAAATATATTTATTTGAAACTTCTTTTACGAAGTATCTAATCCTTGTTATTGTCTTTAAGCCAATAAAAAGTGTCCTCACACAACTATTCGACAAATTTTTTAGCTTTTATCGTATATACATACCAGTTGTTAAATCATATACTATAACATTAATTTAGTAGTTGGTAAATAAAACTACAATCAACTGATTTTTAATTTATACATCAATATAATCCTATTGAGAAACAGTTCGTTCAATGTTCTAAACATTAATACAAATAACAGAAATAATATATTGAGGACAAAATTAAGTTGAGAAATACTAAAATTATATACTAACAAAAATTTTATTCGAATTAACATTAATATTGTATACATCAGTTTTATTCGCTATGCACCCTTATAGTACATAAATTTTTTAATAAATAATTCAAATGAATAATTGTAGTTTTGCGTCAACAAACCATATTTAATGCAATTTTCGATTATTTGTTGAGAAACAGAGTAACCACTTAGTTATAATATCGTTGCGAGTCAAAAAATGTACACATACATCATACTTAGGCCACAACATCACAAAGTGATTCAAAGTAATTTTTTTAACACTACTTCAGACTTCAACTATCTCAATGCCAATCAGACAAATAATATACGTATATACAGTTTTTCGAATTACTATAGTAAGTTAAGTAACCATGTGATAGCTCGAAAGTACAATACATCAAAAGTAAGCCAAAAAAGATTTATAAAGAATATCTATTAGGTACATAATACTGTGGAACAGATAAGACATAATGATCATAAACGCCTATAGCACTGCATAAGCTCGTCAAATTTTTCGCTAACGTAGAAAAAATTTTATAATCGTATCAAGAATTATTTGGATTAAATTATTTGATAATAACAAAACAAATATTACAAGATGCTGAATTTGAAAGTTACACGGCTAAATGTAAGTCAAATATTGATAAAGCAAATATAAAAGAACGTTTAGGATTTGCTAATATGCATGTGAGTATGTTAATATATTTCTGGAAAAGTATAATGTGAAACGATGAAAGCATAATTTAAGTTACTCAATTAAGAAAGATGTATATATTTTGTGAAGAGCAAATGTAGAACGTTACAAGCCAAGGTCACGATCATCGCGAAAGACTGGTGGAAGGGCTATTACCCTTGGAACATGGTTTGAATTTATGAGGTGTGCGAACGAACAAGAGGAGAATGAGGAAACTTCTATAAATGGAATCAAGCGTAAACGAATCTAATGTGAAATTAAGGAGCTGCAGTAGGTTGAAATTTCGTAAACGAACCCAATACGAAATTGGGGAGCCACTGGAAGATTGGATAACTCACAGACGAATCTGATGCGAAATGAGGAAGCTGTAGGATATGTATAAACCCAATGCGAAATTGGAGAGACTCAAGATGATAAACTGTTGTGTCACAAACGAAACTATACGAAATCAAGGAGTCGGTAGGATTGTTAATAGGCCTTGTAACTATAACACTAGAACTACTGAACAATAAATCTAACGATATACATTACTTTGTAATAATAACGAGACTGCATCTATTAAAATTTCATACAATTCTTATTATAACATGTATGTCATTAAAGAAGTTCATCCCAAAGTTTCTAATGAAAACATTTTTATAACTTCAATCATTGCAAAAGAAAAAACTAGGGACCAGTCAAAATGACTGGTATGGTAGTACTATTGTTAATAATATAATTTAATTAATACAATACATATATATATATATATATACACATTGAGAGAATAATATTGGTTGTTCTTCATCCAAGTTATTATCTAATCATTCGATACATAATCATTAATCTGTATTTTGGGAATTTAATGTTATAAATCAAATAAGTTAGAGAAATATAAATGTTATAAAACATACTTCTTCCTTTTACACTTTGCTCCAAGAATAATCAAATCTTGAGGCTCTAAAGGTAACTTACTTATTATGTAGGTCCTATATCATTATAAAAATTACTATAAAAGATACTAAAAATCAAAGCAATTAATGTATGGAGCATTTGATACAAAAAATTTTATCACATTTTCTTATACAGGGTGTCCCAGCATCGGTGGTACAACCGAAAAGGGGGTGATTCTACATGAGAAAACAAAGCCAAAAAGAAGAATAAAATTTTTTCATTTCAGGTTTCGTTCTCGAGAAAATCGGTTTTGAATATTCAGCGAGTACGTGTACACGTAACTAAAAGTCTGTATCGAGATCCATCTATCTAGGCCATAGTTAAGTGTACGCGTACTCGCTGAATATTCAAAGTCGATTTTCTCGAGTACGAAGCCTCAAATGAAAAAATTTTATTCTTCTTCGATTTGTTTTTTCATGTAGAATCACCCCCTTTTCGGTTGTACCACCGATGCAGGGACACCCTGTATAACGCTTTCGCTACAGCAGATCTCACTGCGGAGTTCCTCTCGTAGAACGAATCGCCATTTTGAAGATGTATTTGTATATTACGCGCGCGCTGTTTTATCATTATCTATTTTTCCCAGGAGTCAATAAAAAAACACAGACCATGGCAATAACGCTTGCAATTCTATGCGAAAAAAGCTAAGCAGAACAATAGCACCTGTCTCAATTTTTTTACACAATTTTTTTTATGACCGATGATTATAATCGCCTGTCGTGTCGATGGCGTCTTATGACCCATGACTATAATCGCTCATGGTAGCGAAAGGGTTAATAAATGAAATATAACTCATTACAATACATGAGGGACCATGAAAATAAGTAAAAATCAATCATAAATCTGCTCGTAAAATTTCTGTAAACTAGTTATTTACTAGTTATTTATGAGATCTGAAGCACATCGTATTGATGGTTTTGCCCGAACAATAACGAACGAATTCGCTCATGCCTGTTTAACAGTTGGTTCATTTTAGCGAGGCTGTAGAAACATACAGTGGCCCGCATTAATATTAGGACACCATGATACTCGAGAAGTTTTGCTGTATATCTCCACTGTCAACAGACTTAAAGAATTCATCGTTTCGTAATAATAAAAAAAACACTTATTTTAAATGCTAGAAACATAGTTTTTATTTATTTTGTACACTTTTCGTGGTAATCAATGTTAAACAAAATAATGCTCAATTTTAACATCGCAAAAATATTCGAACATTCCATAAGCTTCGCAGTTTGACCGACCTGTTAAGCCAGGTACGGTGTTCGGTGGCAATGCTTGTAAACATAAGATATAAGCACTATCTGGTAAAGTTAGTTTCATTTTGAAC
>CM052084.1:206458-229733 GCA_028453745.1 Agapostemon virescens
TTGTTAAGAAAAAATATTATCATGTACTAGTTAATAAACATTGTGTATGTAAGATGTCAATGTAAGACATTACAAAACCCTACCCTAAAATCAAGGAATAAACATCTGTTCGGTCATTCTCACCAAATCTTCTCGTTAAAAATGCGTTGATGCTAACATGTTGATTTTCCGTTGCATACATATTTTTATATTTAAGAAAAAAATTCGGGCCATAGAGGGTTAACGATCGAAAAGTGCAGCGTTGATTTGAAAAATTTCGATCTGAAAAAGTGTGCTCGGTGGCCTGATAGGAACGAGGCTTATGCTCATACTCCAATGCCATCACTTCATCCATGGAAAATTTTAATAACAGTTTGGTGGAATGTGACTGGAGTAATTCATTACTCATTCCTTCGAACTGGGGAGACAATTACAGCCGAAAAGTATTACCAGTACATTGATGAAGTGCACGAAAAAATGAAAATTATAAACCCATCACTTGTAAATCGACATGGCCCAATACTTCTCCACAGCAACGCTCGGCCGCATATATCGTACAAACCAATTACGAAATTATATGAATTAATATATGAAATTTTGCAGCACCCAGCTTATTTGTATTATTCACCGGATCTTTCACCAACCGAGTTTCATGTTTTTAAACATTTAGAATAGTTTTTACGGGCTAAACAATATGAAAACGAAGACAGTTTAAAAATTCCATATAAGAGTTTATTGGTTCTAGAAATCAGAATTTCTTTAAGACAAGCATCTACGCATTAAAATCTCGTTGGGAAAAGTATATTGAAGCAAGTGGAGGATATTTCAATTAAATAAACAGCTTTTGGAAAAAGATATGCAGTTTTATATATTCACTTAAAAATCTGACATTTTATACGCACCAACCTAATATGTACGGTATTGACGAGATTGGGCAAAGAGCGATTAGAAAAATTTCCGAATAGAATTTTTACAGGACTAGCAGAATTTATAAGGTTAAACTGGATTTGAAGGAGAACTAACTTTAGTCTAATCTCACCAGAAATTACTCTTATGTGTATACGGTACGAACATAACTACGCGTGAGTGTTCAATTATGAATCAAAAAGACTGAAAATGAACGGGTTTATATACCCGGAAAAATGAGAGCAGGTTGTCTGCATGAAATGCATAAATCACGTAGCGTTACATTCCTATTTTTTTTAAATTTCTAATGAAATTTAGATTACAGTTTGGTCCTTTATAAGAGGAGTTAAGCTGAAGTTATGTAGAATATTTCCTACGGGCGAAGAACTCGAGAGATTCTTGAAAGAAAATTGAATATAATAATATTTTTCGTACGGAAAACTAATTTGTTTGTTCTACGATATTTTAAGGCAACTCGTCGATAAAAACATAAATAAACCAAATTGATGAACACTATACTAGTTGCTATCGCTCGAATGTAATTGAACTACATTTTCTTCCAATATCTCTACATTATATTACGTAAATCGGAAAGTTCCGTCCGTTTTTTTACAAAAAGTATAGCTTTATTCATGAAAGAAAATGAAAAAGTACGTTAATCAAAATATTGTCATGTGCCATTGACCGAAACAAGTGGTAGTCAGATGGGGCACAGTGTGGTGAATAAGCCGCATGTAGTAGCACTTCCCAGCGAAATACTTCTATCGTTTCCTTGACAATTTTTGAGACGTGAAGCCGAGCATTGTCATGCAGCAAAATCACTTTACGCTGTCTCGTTTCATATTGTGGTCGTTTTTCGTGCAATGCTCAACTCAAACGGATAATTTGTTGTCAGTAGAGATCACCTGTGACTGTTTGACCAGTTTTTAGCAGTTCATAGTATACCACACCTTCCTGATCCCACCAAATGCAGAGTAAAGCTTTTTTTCCGTGGATATTCCGCTTTGGCGTTGATGTTGAGGGTTGGCCAGGATCACAAATGGTTTTTCGACGTTTAGAATTGTCAAAATAAATCCATTTTTCATCCCCAGTGATGAGACGATGGAGAAACCCCTTTCTTTGTTGCCTAGCAAGCAAAATTTCGCAGATGGTTTTCCGCCTTTCAATGTCTCTTGGCTTGAGTTCATATGGGACCCACTTTCCTTCCTTATAGACCTTCCCTAAGGCTTTTAAACGGTCGGAAATGACAGATTGAGCACAATTTAACGCTTTTGCAATTTGTTTTTGCGTTTGACATGGATCTTCATCCACCAATGTCTGCAATTCTTCGTCTTCGAATACTCGTGGCCGTCCAGAACGCTCTTTGTCCTCCAAAGAAAAATCACCATTTTTAAAACGTCGAAACCACTCTCTACATGTTTTATCGGAAACAACATTATCGCCATAAACGTCTACAATCATTCGATGAGCTTCAGCTGCCGTTTTCTTCCAATTGAAACAAAAGACTAACACTTCGCGCAAATGACGCTTATTCGGCTCAAATTCCGACATCTTCAATGTAGAAAAAAACGAAGTTATTGATGCAAGCGTAAATTGTTGTGTACTGAGTTTTATTAACAGATGTTCAAACTAAAAAGTTAGCCTTACTTTAGAGGTTATAGTTACCCACAGTTCGAGCTACGGCTACTCGACGCTAGATGGACAGAACTTTCCGATTGACCTAATAATTTTGAATCATAAAAAAATCGTGTAGTATAAATATATTTCTCAAAGTTTTACAATGGGAAATAGAAAAGTTATCGAATAGTAGAAATACATCGTATGCGGTACTTAACACTTTACCGATCGGAAGCCTGTTAATAGGATTTTCAATAATCGTGATGTATCAAAACGAAGCTTTAAAACTACTTTTACATTACAATTTGTAACAAAATTATTAAATAACATAACTGAGGATACCTTTGTTGGTTTAGAATAAAAATTGCTGCCAGCCTTGAATAACCCATTAAAAGGTTTTCAGTAATGGATCATGAACCTTCGAAAATTCTGAAATAATCGCCGGTCGGTAAAGTATTAATATTACCTCGCATTGTAAAAGATTTTTTTGGGTCGACTTGCATCGACTCAAATTAAAAATGAATTCTAATGCCACATAATATGGAAAAATTATTTTCTATATTGCAATTTAAAATAAAATTATTACATTTACATAATTCAATGTTTTCGTCGTATTTAACACTAGAACTACCAAACCAGTCATGTTGACTAGTCCCTAGTTTTTTTGACGTATACTTTACAATAAGTATTGTATGAAGTTTTAATAGATGAAGTCTTATTATTATTAGAAAGCAATGTATATTGTTGGATTTATTTTTCGGTAGTTCTAGTGTTAAACTGCGATATCTACATCGTATTGCATTAGATTAGTTTAGGGTTACCGAAATATTCGTATCTTACAGATACTTCCTTCCAAGCCCATCCAAATTTTGCCGACTCAACTGAAACTTTAATTATATCGGGTAGCCTCTTATATACCTGTAAGAAGATGATAATATCAAATGCTATATAATTTTATATATTTTCTTTCTTTGTATCTTGTTATTTGCCCGCTTATTTTCAGTTCTCAATAAATAGCAATATTTCTATTTAATGTGATTTGTTTATATAAAAATATAAATATTAATATCAATTGGTCAATAAATAATCTGCATATGTAGTATAAGGATATATAGTAAATAAAATTGAAGTATTCAATAGTAATGTCGATTCGATTCGATATAACCTCATCGATACCTGTTTCTTCTACTTGTTTACTTGATCTTCGCCCCAATTATGCAGAACGGATAAAGCAGATGAATAGTTAAATCGTTTAATATTCAATACGAAAACAATGTCTTCGTGTAGCATTTACATAACATTTAAATGTACGAAATACATTATTTACTATAAACTTAATATGTTTAGCAGTTTTATTTCATAATTGAATTTATTAAAATCAGTGAATGGCCTTTTCTTTGAAATGAAGTTAACAAACTATACATACAAATATTTAAGAGTTGATTGTCATAACTTTTAGTCAGGTTATGTTTCGATAAGTGACAAACTTCACAGTTCGTAACTGTAATGGTAAGATAGGTATGACGACTTAATCAGCTGGACATTTTAAATTTCGATTGACGTAGAATGTCTGCTATAAACCGTGAATGCGACACAATTAATTATTTATTTTATCATTGATTTCTTGTGATTAATCGAAGACATCTAGATAAATATTTTTCTGTACGTATGCGTGGTCTTTGGTTTTGTTTTCGTCATTATTTATTAACCTATGTTTGGTAAGTGTGGAATGTTTGACATTTAAAGTGTTCATAATGTTCTTGAAGTAAATGTAAAACGTTTAACTATAAATATCGAGATTGATGTGATGACATGTATTTATTCAAGAACGGACGCGAGAAAAAAGACACATGGTAAGTATGTCAATTGGTTAACACAATAACATATTTTTCAGCTTATATTTTTATTACTTGGGAAATATATAAAGTGGACTTTACATGCTCGAATTATATGGAATATAAATAAAATTATTATAGAAAGCAAGGTTAAGCTTCTTTAGACGAAAATACTACTTTTTCTTAGCATTACCTGCGTTTTTACAAATTTTTATTGAAATAAGTGGAATTATATCATTTTCAATTTGATGATTGGATTAAGTTATTGTAAAAGTAAGTATAAAATTTTTAAATTTTTTATAACATTTCATCATGAAGTCATACAATAAGAATTTAATATAAGCGACATAACAAGTTCACTGCATTTTTCAAATCAAATGTGTTAACGATTTAACATTAACATTACAGATATGTAAATTATTTTTATTCAAACTGTAGTAAAGCATACTTTGATATACTAATTCTATGGAATTTTAATATAGTTGAACCTTGGTAATTCAAATATCAAAGAAAATTTTGGTTCTTCGATAAGAGTACATTAACTTGTAAAAATTATACTCGTAATATAGCATAACATTCAACGACTTTATGATTTTTTTCTATTCATTGATTTTAATATTGTATAAAGAAAGTGCATTATATTTGGTAAAACACTTTAATGATAGTGTATCTTTTAATATCAATATAATCTGAATTCTTCCTTGTTAATCTCTGCATAATTTTATTTTCATTTTTTAGAACCAACAACAGAGTATCTTTGATAACCTTAAATTTTGTTAACAATATCTTGTTTCATTCTTGACCTTGTTTTAACTGTTTACATTATTTTTACCTTCTATAGATAGTCAATGTCTATACTTATAAATTAAGCTTACATTTAAAATTCATTTTATTCTATAAGTTTTAGAAAAAACAGTTTTCCCTAAAAGATTACTTGAGTTTGTAATCTGTGGCAAATAATGAAAATGAAGAGAATAGTTTCTTATGTTGTTATTTTAACCCTTTAATTATATACATTAGTTGTAGACATCCATAAGAGATGTTCTATTTGTACGAATAGCATGCAAAGTCATATAGTACATGTTCATTTAAAGTCAACAAAATAATTTGAAGATGTTTATAGTGTTATGAAAACTTGATAATACGCATCACTTAATTAGTTATCTATCGTCTGTAATTTTCATATACACTATAAATAGTGCTTTATACAATAATAACTTATATATCATGTATTATAAGAGTTATTTCAACTTCTGCACTGTTCAATTACTATGTTTCATTTTTGAGCATTTTGTACTCAGAAGGTTAATCTTTTGCTACAAATAAAGATTATAAATAATTAATAAACAGTTCTTAAGTAAAGTGACAAAACTGTTTTATAAATGTAAACTTCAACTTAAAGAGACAATTATTAGTAATATAGATTAAAAGAAGATTACTTTTTGACTTATAAGGATTTTACATCAGGTAAGAAAGAAATGAAGAATTTTGTTGTCACATAGAGGCTCTCGAGTTACATAAGTGTACGTATGTTCAAGGTACTAAGGTTCAACTATAATTATTTCTCATTAAGTAATAACAAGATATTTATGAATAATATTTACATAGTTAAATAATTTCAATTGGTATTACTCTTAATGTTAAGTATTTCATCTTATCTTTCTTATATAACAGGCCTGCATAACTTGTTGCTCTAGGGAGCAATTGTCAACAAGTAAGAGTAAATAGAATTTAATGATATATTTTTAACAGTAATAATTCTGTAGAAAAGTGATCTAATCATATAAGTACAACTTGTTGTATAATATAAATGTATTTATATTGTTATTGTTATCCTTGTTTCAATTAATATTATATTAGATATTTTGTTTGTTTATGATTTGGTTCTTCACTCTGTTTTGAAACAACTTCCTCTTGCTTGTATTAGATTGTATAATATAAAATGCTGAATTTCTAATAATTTATAACTTGATTAATTACGCATACCAAAGTTGTATGAAATTAGAAATTCAATATTTTACGTTACACGATTTAATAATAGTCCCAATTGTGCAGGCCTGCCATTGTAACAATACATAGATATTTACTGCATGTATAAAATTTTATACAGTAAGTGCTGGATTTAAGTGCACCTTTATAATATTATGGTTGATAAAACAGCAACATGATGAAGTATATTTTGAATATATGAAAAAATAAGGAAATTATTTTTCTTTAAAGATATGAAAAGCATATCAAATTTAAAATACTGTATTAGATTCATATATCCCTTTATTGCTATTAAGGACCTTATCAATGGTGCATGGTATGGGAATAGGCCATTAGACTAATGCCATCAATGTTTTTCTTTAATAATTCCAAAAACGAAGTGTCCAATTGCAATGTGACAAAGAAAAATGTTATCTATAATCCTCTCAGGAATCTTATATTATTAGTGGTCCTATCATTGCACTTTAGTAAAAAATATGTTAAATAAAAACTAGATGACTTTGAAGATAACATCATGATTTGATGTGATCAATTTTTCTACAAGTGTAAATAATGTTCTATAAGAAAATATTAAACTGTTTACATGAAATAATCATTAATTTAGAAGATATTGTTAATTCGATTATTAAGAATAATATAACAGATAAAAGTTTTAATATTTCAGTGACTAATAGATACTTCTTATAAGCTTTAATGCATAGAACTCATATATGAAAACCATTTTGCTATTGTTTCTAATTTAGAAATTTTTTATCCTCAAACTGTGAAAGCTATACAAATACCTCTTACATAAAATGACGTATATATATATAAATAATATATATATATATAATTAATAAAATTATTTTAAAAAATGATTCTATTTAAAAAACAAACTTGACCTCAAATTATGTTAACATTATTTAACTTGTATTACATGCGCTACCTTGTATAATTGTAGAAGACATGTATATGCTGTTTTTTTTTCTTGTAGATCATTGTTAAACAATTCAAGTGTAAAGTATGTGTGTTGTGATAAATATTTAATATGTTAATAAAATTTAGAAGTTGTACTTCATATTATTAAATGTTATTTAATGTATAGGAAATTAGTAGAATTATATAAAGAAATACTAAATAAATAATTGTAAGCACTTGTAGTCAATAATCTATAGCACAATTACATTACTAATCAAAATTAGCTATATTACAATATCTTATAGTTTAAATAGATATTATACATTTAGTTTATTTGTTTTTTTGGTATTATTGTTACTAATAGTTGTTAAACTTTCAGAATAAAAGATGCCAGGAGAACCATCTATAGCAGCTGGAAATAAGTCTTCAGGAAAGATCAAACGAATTTCTATTCCAAGAGTTCAAAGCAGTACAGATACAGAATTGCAATCACAAAGTGGTTCCACTCCTCTACAGTCAAATGTACACTATTATACTGCCTTCCGTATAGATCCAGACGATAGCGTACTGCCACCAGCTTTACGATGTCGACTATTAGATTTGTTTCATCAGATAGAGAAGGAATTTGAAATTCTATATACAGAAAATTTAAATTGTACGTACCTTTCATTATAGTAATAAAATTGTTGCTATATTTATATATACAATTGGTACTTTTATTTAAAACAAATTATTACTATATTTTTTAATACTATTTGGTTTAGTGCAAGAGAAAGTTGATGCTCTTAATGAAAAGCTTGAAAGAGAATGTTATGGTTCTGGAGAACGGAGCTTGCCTCTTGGGGATGTTGCAGATTTCCCAGATACAAAAAGTCTTTCAAAACAAAAATGTAAGGATATTAATTATTTTCTAATATAATATATTTTATATATTAATATTTTACTATACCGTTATTACTTATGTTTGGAAACATTTTGTGTTAAGCCATGGCAGGGAATTCAACGCAGAAGACAAAAACAACTTCAAACAAGTTGAAAGCACAAACTAGTAAAATAGTTTCGAGCTTTAAAACACCGACTATAACATCTAGTATGCAAAGAGAATATTCTGGTCATAGAGATGGTGTTTGGGAAGTTTCTGTTGGGAGATTAGGTCAAATTATTGCTACAGCTTCTGCTGATCATACTGCTCGAGTATGGGCTGTAGATAGTGGACGCTGTCTTTTACAATATATAGGTTTGTCAATATACACTACTGGATCAAGGGTATCACAATGTATAAATTTGTAAAATTTTTATGAATGGGGGATATTAAAGGGATAAGCTTTATTTGAATATCTCAAAAACTGATTAAGGCTAGTCAATAAATTTGAATTAAAGATTGTATATCTTTTAACAATAAATGTTGTCCTATTTATATATAAAAGAAATTAAAATTTTAGGACATTCTGGGTCTGTTAACTCAGTACGCTTTCATCCAACCAAAGAATTAGCATTAACATCTAGTGGGGACAATTCTGCTCACGTATGGCAAGCAGCTGTTGATTGGGATTTTCCTAAAAGACAAAATTCAAACGAAGACCTTTCAGTGTTGTCTTCTGATAAAAATGTTAGTGGTGTAATTCCTATGAACGAGGAGCAGGAAGAGCCACCAACTCTGAGGTAATTGGTACTTTAGCGTCTACTGAAAAACATGGGGAAGAGAAGAGAAAAAGGAAAGAGAGGAATAGCAATACATAGGAATCAGTGACGGATCAGGTAGCAGTGGGAAAGGTTTAATTGTCCGTTTAAAGTTATCTTTTTTAAGAATTATTAAAGTGCTTTTATTATTTTACAATTACTTTATGTATAATGGCATACAAAATGGTAAAAAAAAATAAATGTTACATGGTATAAAATAAAATATTCAATTAACATTTTGTATATCTTTTTGTTTGAAACATTACAGAACTCCAATACGAGAATTATTGGGTCATACAGGTGTGGTGATGGCTGCAGACTGGTTACCTGATGCAGAGCAGGTGGTTACAGCATCCTGGGATAGAACAGCAAATCTTTACGATATAGAAACTGGAGATATTATACATACGTTATGTGGTCACGATCAAGAATTATATCACGTTTCGACCCATTTCACGCAAAGACTTTGCGTCACTTCAAGTAAAGATTGTACTTTCCGTTTGTGGGACTTCAGAGAACCTGCTCATTCGGTCTCCGTTTTTCAGGCACATACAGAGTAAGTTGATCAAATTCTTTTTAAACAAATTCTGAAAACTTATAACAAATCAATGTAATTAGGTGCTCTAAATAATTCAGACAAATTGTATCTTTCAAATGATCAAAGAAAGAAAAATAATTTTATATACTTGTATATATTGCTGATACATATAATGTGAACGTTCAAAAACAATATGTTACAAAATATAGAAAATTTAAAATAATATTGATAACCTAGATATGACCTTCATAGTGATCTTGAGGACCAATTTTTCAACATTATATGTACTGCCTAGTGTATTGAAAATTTTCATCAAACACTTTTACCTATTTCAAACAGTACAAATATTTGGGTGACATTGCACGCATTCGGCGAAGCTGTACGTAAATAAGTTAGTTGTATCACGTAGTAATACAACTATGATGGAGATAGTCAAACTTATGCAGGAACCTCTAACAGAGTCTAGTGCCAGTAAGGAGAAAACTACTCACTCATATCATTTTAATTCACCCTAACCACGCCAAAATGTTTTGAACCAACCATACTACTATAATGAAACTAAACTGAATTAAGGAAAGCTGAACATTATACCTTTCGATCGTGTAAATTTCCCAATGTTAAGTGTTCCTTTTCTCATGAGCTGAAAGCAATATTTAAAAACAATTGTTATTTATTCCTCTTATTTCCCGTACTTCTTTCAAAATGATTTACCTGTACGTGCAATTTAAAAAAAATTTTCTAGGGCCAAGCTTTGAATACTGACAAAAACATAATTCAAATTTTTTTTTAAATCCTCTCATTAAAGTATGCAAGGAAACAAAAGGAATTAAGCAAATAAAAACAGTTTTGAAGATTTCACTAGAGTTCCTAAGAAAAGAATTTGATTGAATATCGGAAAAATTATAATGGACAGGGCCAGTGTCTGACTCCCCTTAAAATATTGACTTTAATAGGTAGTGTTTGAAATGTATCGTTAAAAGATAACATTGAAAACATGTATGTAAATAATTATGACACGACATATTTCACTTACAATGTAGGTTATTCTAACTAAACAATTTAAGTATACATTTTAATGTGCCATATATAGATATGTGTGTGTATGTGGATACTTACATATATTTGAATACTTACATATTGATTATTCGAGTTTTTTTCTTTACAATATATCTAAAACATTACTAATTATTAAAGTCAATGCTTCAATTGGGTGCCATTCTGTGTGTAACACCTTAAAATATTATTTAAAAATCTCTTACCTTTCTTGTGATTACTAGTGACATGCTATTATGAAGTGTATTTTTCTCGACTAATCGATACATTACAGAAATGCAGCATAAACTTCTTCAAGTTCAGAGACCCAACATAAAAATTCATACATTCTTCACTGTAAAATTATTAGATAGTGTCCTTTATACCAATTATGTGCCATATATTCATTAATATCAAAAAGTGTCGAAAGTCTTTCAAACACCAACACAAAGAATTAAGGTACAGATGAGCCCCTCTGTCATCTTTGAGTATAATACTACCAACCAAACATTTATTGCAAGGCCCATATGGAATCAAACAGACCACGAACCATGTATAGACTCGAATCGAAGTTTGAAACTCTTCAGGGAGTGTACTCCATAATAATGGGAAAAATATTGTAGCAATTCTCTTGTAGTTATTTGAGCATTCTAAACCGACTTTACTATACACCAATTTGGGCGTGAGATGGTGACATTTAACGCGATTTCACTGTATATGTATTAGATGGTTGCATTGAAATCCACTGTTGTCGTTTATGTAATTTTGAAGTGTTAACATTTTACACTAAAATTCAGTCATCAAACATCATTTGTTTTTACAAATGTTTTCCTATAGCTGAATTAAAATAGAACGCGACAAGTTATTCTTTTAGTGTGTACTTCTGCATTACTTCTGAATCTTACTGATTGTTTGTAAAAAGTTATGGTGAGTTTGCATTATCGGAAATACTACGTCAAGAGTGGTTTCGGTGGTTCAAAAGTAGCGATTATAACGTTCACTGGTATACTGGAGCGTTTGAATGATAATTTGATGCAAACGATCATTATTTGCATATCGCCGGAAAGTGATTCTTCTATTGTACATGACAATGCTCTACGTATGTTTAATATGTATACGCTCTAAATATGCTTTTCCGCACTCAGTGCATTCTTCAGACCTGGCACTAAGTGATTGCCATCTGTTCACATCGATACAACATGCTTTGAAGGATACACATTTGCATAAATATAGAGACGTAAAAGCTTGAGTTGTTGAATGGATTTGAACAAAAGACAAACCGTTCTTTCTGAACCGTTCTGCTAGAAAAATCAGAAAATATCATACTTCCAAAAGTAAATATTTTTATTAATGTATTCATACACTTTGTTATTAACAACTTTCTATTACATACAGGGTTTCATGTTATTACTAGCCAGCATTTTCCTTGTAAATAATAAGTACTGAAAAAACTGAAAGAAGAAGTAGTAGTACTGTTTTATATATGCAATGTAATGACGTATGTTTTTTTTTTTAATCTGTACTATTTTTATAGAAACTAGAGTGACCTTCAATGTTTTAAATGGAGCACTGTATACTTTTTGTATGAAATGAAAGCGTGGGTCAAGAAAAATTCATTTGTACACGACACAACGACTTACAAGGTCGCATTAGATCAGAAATGTTAGAAACATTAGAAATATTGCGTATTAATGTATTTACAAACATGTTTTATTGATGGGCTGAAAATTTTATATTTATTATATCATATTATGTAGTAAAATGTTGTCAATTGTATTTTTATTTAGGACAGTAACATCAGCTGTGTTTACAAGGGAAGATAAAATTGTATCAGGCTCCGATGACCGGACTGTAAAAGTATGGGAGCTGCGAAATATACAAAGTCCTTTAGCTACAATTCGAGGTGATAGTGCTGCAAATCGCTTGGCTGTTTCCAGTACTGGTATTGTTGCAATTCCACACGATGATAGGCAGATAAGGTTGTTCGATCTAAACGGCCAGCGATTAGCCAGATTACCCAGAACAAGTAGACAGGTGAATAAAGAATTCTTTACAAGTATAAAGAAAACCACAAAGAAAAGTATGTGATATTATATCTGAATTAAAATTCATGAAATTTTTACTCAAGGTTCCTTTTTCACGTACTATTATCACGTATTATACGTAAATACACGTGTAATAAACATTATGTGTATTTTAATTTCACTAGTATTTGTGTATTGTGGTACGAGGTGATGTAATGTTGATCAGTTTAATGTGAATTTACTGCTGTTTCGTTTTTGTCTCGCTTCTACCATCTAACAGTCAGAAAGGATCTGGTAGGAAAACAGAAAACAAATCAGCTGTCGAACTCGAATGTGACGAATGGATCCGTGTACATGAAATACCTATGAATCACTATATCAATGTACACGGAAAATATCTAATTCACAGATCATAGGATTCACAGATTCCGTGTATACGTGTCCCTTCGATACACGTTCGAAGTCGTACATTCTAATTTTTACACCCCTTAATAATCTACTTTGAACGCAGTAATAATGTTCAACAAATTTATTCACACTAGATTACATTTACATATAAAATATTGTATAATTATTTGTTTAAAATATTTATCATAAAATGCAATATAAACATACCATTCAAATATATTAATGAGATAATTATTTGTTGAATTCATTTTAGGGTCATCGGAGGATGGTTTCGTCGGTAGCTTGGACCCCAGACAATGGTGTCTGTAATTTATTCTCCTCTGGCTTTGACCGATTAGTTCTTGGATGGAGTATTGTGCATCTCAAGGAATATTGATGATATATATAAATATATGTACTTAAAAATCAAATAGAAGTTCAATATCTCACAGTGTTTTAAACTAAATGACAGTATCAAATGAATTTTGTTCAATGTATATTATTAGACTAGTTGGAAATTTGAAATATTGTAGAAAAGAAGTTAGATGCACAATCGTACATCAATGTGCCGATTCCAAGAATAACCAATGATTCCAGTTTTCCATTATTGGATACCACTGCAATTATATAATGTATAAATGAGTGAATTGAAACTGTACACACTATGTAATAATACTAATAAATTATAGATACGCGTTGAATGTTCATGAAAACTATTTGTTGAAATTTTTAATAGAATGAATGAATGAGCCTTTAGATGCTTTATTTTTAAATGATTAACAAAACACACGGACCAATAACAGTGCAATGCCAGCTTGACGTCATGTCTCAGAGAGAATGGTAGCGGGTATAAGAGACTTAAGTAAAATGATGTGAATCTTCCATGAAATTCCGTAGTCGTATATGGAGTCATTTGGTTCGTATTTGGCTCTGTATTTAACACCAGACATTGGTGTCGTGGAGAGGACAAGGTTAGGTCCACTCTTTGAACGATCACCTAGAGTGGACCTTGTTTTTTTACTAACGAATTTTTTCACAACACCCCTCAAAATTGTTCCTTTGGGTGAGAAAACAATTTGTGCCAAATTTGATTGAGTTGAATTTCATCTAACTGTAACTTATTATGTATCGTTGGATTTGTCTTTTGTTGATAATTAAAAATATGGAAAAATATATATATATGAGTTCAATTGAAAAAAAATAACAATGACCTTGAAGTTTCGAACATTTTTTTTATTTTGCCATTTTATTTATCTCATTGAACAATGCAACTTTTTCTTTTGGAATTTTTTAAATAGAATTGCAAATAACATGGATATTTAACATGTTGAGCCTGGCGTAATTATACCATTTTATAGTCCACCTCAAGGGACTGCTATAGACACTCATCTTTGCTTTATTGTATTCCATGACGATTTTTAGTTTGGGAAAAAATCCTCTTTTTGTATTTACAACTACCATTCCACTTCAATATTTTCGAAGTTGAAACAATGTATCAAATATCGCTCAAGTGCCAGCCGTTAAGTGCTCACTCCTTGCCATTTATTACATTTTATTTCTGCAGTTTGTCAAAATTAATTATTCAACACAGTAAAAATGTCTCGCGTCTTGTATCTATGCAACTGATCCATTATTCGAGCATTTAATTCTGCAATAGTTGACCAATATTAATTTGGCGGACATTATATCGGCAATTTTAAGAGTCGACGCTTTCGCTGTACGCAGAATTTAGGCTTTACAAATGTACCTTTACTGGAAGGCACATTCGATATTGTGCGTTCTCCCGAAAACTGAACCGAAAATTGAGTGGGGATCAAAAACTAACTGGAGAGCAGTTTTGCTTCGGAAAACTGTTCCTATTAGGATACAAGAAAAGTCTAGTATTGTCAGTATAGTCAGTATTGTTGCTAAGTTGCCGTCGAAAGGATAAGTTTTAAAAGTACTGTTCTACAATTTGCGGAAAGTGAAATTGAACATTCGATTTAATGCGAACATTCGAATTATACGACACATCAAAATACTTGCAAACGCCGCCTGAATCACCAGATATCAATCTCATTGAACATCTATGGGATTGTCTTGAACAAAAATACGTAATCATAATATTTCATCGAAAGAAAGTTTAAAAATCGCTTTATTAGAAGAGTGGAACAAAATAACACCGGCTGTAACATCTAACTTAGTAAATTCCATGCCAAGAAGACTCGAAGCTATTACAAAATCCAAAGGCAATCCTACAAATTATTAAAATATAAAAAATATATTGTATTTTTATTGTTTATTTTTCATTATTCATAACTGTACGAATACTTTCTGTGCGTCTACTTCTTACGTTTATCTATGCTTTATGTATATTTTCGTTAATCTTGAAGAAATTAAAATTTAGTTTTCACGAAATCTTTTCTACAAATACCCAAGAATACTTATTAATCACTTTTATCGATTAAAATTTATAACTGAAGTTTAAGCACACAGTTTTATTTGAAATTGGTCGCTGTACGAATACTTTCCACACCGACTGTAACAATCCTGGAGGGATTGTCTTTCGATAAGAAATGTTCACTATGTATAACTTAGGTCCACCGTAATGTTCCCTCTTCACGACGCCAACGCCTAGAAGCTGTCTAGCATCTATTTGGCACCACAATTTACTCCCCAGGCATTAATTGGTAGCAAATACATAACCATGTGCTTTCATTTTTGGCTTTGTATTTGATTGCAAAGTCTAGTGGCAAATTCAGAGCAGATAGAGTTCAGATTCTGTTAAAAGCAGGTTTTGGTACAAAAATGACTCCTATTTGTTCCCAAAATACGACGTCAACATCTGTTCTAAATCTGTTCGAGGCAGATTTGGGTAACTTGGGAGCGTGACATCAGTGTGATGACATACTTGAACGGTAAAGAAGGAAATGTTTGTCAATAAGTCATTTATTACTTATTTCTTATTAACACGTTAAGCGCCACGTCAGGTGCTGGTAACTGACGCGGTCTGGACGGAAAGTTTAATGTTTAGTTAAATAAAGTTTAGCTAAACTTTCTGTCTAGACCACGATAGTCGCCGGCGATTAACAGTATAATATACAATATACAGCTAAAAAAATTACATTCTATCAATAAATTAATTAATGTATCGAAATATCGGCGAATACTTCAATAAGGCAACATCGGCATGGCGCTAAACGTGTTAACATCATCAACTGTGCAGTTCGTTCACCTGACCGGTACATCCGTTGGTTTTTGGTACAGTCGTATACCTGCTATCACCTGCGCAGCTCATCCTCCAATGACCCATTGACACACATTTCGAAAGAGCAACTGCATTTATAACGGAATAAGCGAGTTTTACTTAAATCAATTTTTGCCCCTTCTCTTCTTCACTTGTCACACCGATGCTACGCGTTCCTAGATCTGCCTCCATTTTTATGGATACGACGTTATGCTGGCATGCACCAGCCTATATAATGTATAACTGTATAGTATAATATATGCAACGCATGTTATTATTGCATACGAGCATTCATAATTATTTGGTACGTAATTATGTTGTAACAAAAAGGAACTTGAAAACCATCCTTTAAATGACAATATCGACAAAATTTTAAATGATTCAATGGTTTACGAACACAATTATTGATATTATTAAAAAATTTATTAATAAATCTTCAACTATGAATTACACATTTTATAATTTACTATTTAACACTAGAACTACCGAACCAGTCAAAATGACTAGTTCCTGATTTTTTCATTTACAATTACTGAAGCTATAAAAACATTTTCACCGAAAGTTATCGAAATTCAACAATTTCTTCATTGAAGCAGAAATTACGATAAAAATTGTACAAGATCTGAATGGATGCAGTTTTGTCATTATTACAAAGCAATATACATTGGTCGGATTTATTACTCAGTAGTTCTCGTGTTAATTAATTAATCATTGGTAAATAATGCGTTACGACTATCTAAAAACATGTAATGTTCTGAAAACCTTTCAAATTAGACAATTATTATTTAACTGTAATTAGATGAGCAGTTTTTTAGAATAATAAAAATTACCTTAAACATTATTTTATATGAATAAAAAAACCATTCACTATACACTCCGTGGCAATACTATAAGTCTCTAAAAAACCATACAAATGAGACGAGTGTTTATCCTTACCTTGCAATGTCATTGTTTCCTTCTTGTGGAGTATTTATTGGAATTTGAACAAAAGTAGGGCAAAATCAGTGAAGTATAACAAGTTTAATGGCTGTTTACACCTTTTCAATATGGATGGCAGACGAAAAAAATATATACCAAATATTTTTTGGAAATTACCTCTCACAAAAATTTTATGAAAATTGATGTGTTCAAATTTTAATCAATGGTAAATCAAATTTGAAGATTTCATCTATGGCATTGTTTTTTATTCAAAAACTTTTAACGATAGATCCAGAATAAAGTAAAACGAAATTTAAAAATGACAGGATTATTAAAATTGTATAGCTTTTTATGTAAATGCGGTACGGGTTCCCGATATTCCATCGATTCCAAATTTTGAACGCATTATTTTTTCTTCAATTCTTACAAATTAGAGAAACGGAACCAGGAAAAATTGAAATATCGTCGCTATGCGTAGTCGACGTTGGTACTACTCAAGTATGTCTTTGCTTACTATGCTTAATTACATACATTTTTTTTTTGTCTTTTTGGGTGCCAATCATTATAAAAAATTATAAAAATACGAGTTATATTCACATTTCATTGTGGAAATGCTTAATAAAGAAAATTGAATACAAAAACTTTAATACAAAAAATTTAAAATAACTGTTTTTGCTCCATATTAAATCGATAAAATGTCGCGGAAGTGTATAAATCAGCCGGACTGTTTTATTATATTTATGACGAAATTATTTTAAAATGAAAACAAGGAATACAATTCCAGCATTAATCTTTCATCAAGATATTTCAACAATCGAAAAGCCTTACAATGGAAAAGATTTCTGTGCGATGCTTGTTGAATACTGTTCGACACTTATTACTGAAAATCGGGATACCAGGAACAAGCGTCAAGCAAAGCGGAAACATTTCTAAATTTGTTTACATCAGAAATAGGTAAGTTTTTGTATTCAATTTTCTTTATTAAGCATTTCCACAATGAAATGTGAATATAACTCGTATTTTTATATTTTTTTATAATGATTGGCACCCAAAAAGACAAAAAAAAATGTATGTAATTAAGCATAGTAAGCAAAGACATACTTGAGTAGCACCAACGTCGACTACGCATAGCGACGGCCCTGGCGAGTCGAGAAAAGGCTGCAATGGTCGTCTGGCGCGAACGCGTCGCGCACAAGCTGTCAATGAATATTTTCTGATCCTTCTCGTATATTAAGGGAAGCAAATACTTTTCGTGAATGGTTTCTTTACCAGAAATGTCTGTAGAATGCATTTCTGTATAGTAAATTCCTGCTAGATAAAGGATTTTTGACATAAATACAAAAATAGAGCGTATAAAGTACCCGCGTCGGCACATTTTCAAACTTTAACAATCATTTACAACTATTAGGGAGTACATAAAAATATAATTGGCTATATGGATGTGTAGAGGAGAGTCCCCTCTATCTCCTGACTCAAAGTTGAACTTTCTCGCGTGTTTAGTTTTTGCGTACCACGTCATTTTTTATCAAAATCATGCATTTTTACAAAAATCAAAATTTTTCGAAAACGTTGGGTGATGGAGCAATTCTACTTGCGGATTTGGTTTTAGCATGACAGAGTGTATAAGAATCACCCAACAGGTATTGCAAAACTCGAAAAAAGTTTGATTTTGTTGGACAATGCTATCAATGTGTTAGGTTGTTCGGAAAGTAATTTCGTTTTTTCCCCACAGAGGATTTAATTGTATTTTTTTGCACTCAACTTCACACTTAAGCTGCATAATCATTGTATGTTTTGAGAGCTGATATAGCAAGACTTGTGTATGAAAAAGTCCAATTGATTCTACGCAGTAGTTTTTGGTTGGTGCCCATTTTAAATATGGAGAACAATAAGCGGCATTTTCGTCATATTTTACTTTTTTACTATAGAAAAAGTAAAAATGCTGTTCAAGCCAGAAAGAAATTACCCAATGTGTATGGAGAAGATGTGTCGACAATACGCCGGTGCCAGAACTGGTTTGCAAAATTTCGATCCGGCAATTTTGATGTCGAAGATGCACCACGTTTTGGAAGGCCGGTTGAAGGTGATAAAGACACGATAAAGGCATTAGTTGATGCAAACCGGCGAATAACAACGCGTGAGATCGGTGAGACGTTAAATTTATCAAATTCAACTGTTTATGACCACTTGAAAGGCCTGGGTTTAATCTCGAAGCTCGATATATGGGTTCCCCATGTTCTCACGTAGAGAAATTTGTGTCGTCGCGTTGACGTCTGTGATTCGCTTCTCAAACGTCACGACAATGATCCATTTTTGAAGCGCATCATTACTGGGGACGAAAAATGGGTTGTATATAACAATGTCAAACGCAAGAGATCATGGAGCAAAAAAGATGAACCGGCTCAAAGCATTTCCAAAACCAATATCCATCAAAAAAAGGTGATGCTGTCTGTTTGGTGGGATTTTAAAGGAATCGTTTCTTTTTGAGCTTTTACCGGATAACACAACAATTAATTCGGAAGTCTACTGTCGTCAGCTGGACAAACTGAATGATGCACTTCAACAGAAAAGGCGTAGTGTTCCACCAAGATAATGCGAGATCTCATACAAGTAGTTTTGGTCACTAGCCAAAAACTTTTACAGCTTGAATGGGATACAATGCCACACCCACCATATTCTCCAGATCTGGCACCTTTGGATTATTATTTGTTCCGGTCACTGCAAAATTTTTTAGACGGTAAAACCTTCACTTCAAATAAGGAGGTCAAAAACCATCTCGATCAGTTTTTTGCCAGCAAAGAAGCAAAAATTTTATGAGCGCGGAATCATGCCACTACCAGAAAGATGGCAAAAGGTATTGGACCAGAATGGCCAATATATAATTTAATAAAATATTTGTTCGTTATACGAAAATTGTCTTTCATTTTCGCAAAAAAAAACGAAATTACCTTCCGAACAACCCAATAAAATAGTAAAAGTTGAATAATTTCTCACCTGAGTAAGCAGTGAGCAAGCACAGCAAAGTGTATCCCAAAATAAGAAAATAATGAGGCGCCAGAAATATATGGCCCCATGTGATTTCTAGCAATCCTAATAGTTTGCTAGATCCACCAATTACCAAAGCTTTCCACAAATATGTCGTGCTGTCTTTATCAGAGGTTGTCCGACAGAGAAACCATTTTATTTTTGTAAGACAAATCACAACCGCAACGAAACTGGCAAAAGAGAAAGCAGTTCGAAGTAACACTAAATAAAAGTTGCAATGTTCGTCGAAAGCAGGCTGAAGTACTTTCGAGACTTTAACGTTTGCTGTGCTGTGGTCACATAACTTTAGATTCCGGATTGATTCGACGAGCCAAATAATGATCACCAGTTTCCAACAGTACTTTAGATCACTGTTGTAGAGAACGTGTCTGTACGCCCGTTTGTCGAGTAGTACTAGATCGACTAGGATTATTGCAGGATCATATTCGATGTATTTGTCGGCCAAATGACCGCAACTATTCTGAAATATTCAATATCACATTATTATTGGAAATACTCGCAGAAAAATTTAACTCTTTGCAGTCGAAACGGCTTTGAATCGAAAATCTAGGCATTTCTTCTGACCTAGGATATTTTCATTCCACATTATTTATTTCATCTGATGCATATGGGTGTTTTTATCATTCATCGTCCTTGTAACAATTAAATTTGCATGAATTTCTTAGATACAAGCATAGCTATGTAAAAATTGTATTAAACATTCGTGTCGCAATTTTTACTAGCGCTTCAGAGTCGCCATTCAAGTGCAAAGGGTTAATAGAATAAATTACTTATTTATATGTTGAATCACTTTTAATTACAAGAACTATAAAAATTAAATTTTTACCGAACAATAGAAACAAATCATTTCTTTCTAATTATACATAACACAATATATTTTTGTTATCTCATTCGTTACTTCCTTCATTTTTTTAAATTAAATTTCTGTAAAATAATGTTTGTTGAGGGACTGTATCAAGTAAAAGACTCACGTAGGGAAGAAGTATAAATAACTATATATTGGATAGTTGGAAAATTTTCGTAGTAAAATTGCAAAACATAGCGAATTTCTTTCAGACATTTCAATCATTTTAACACTAATATTACTTTTGACACGATTGACAAAATACAAAATTGTCTACATGAAAATTACAGACTGAAAGTCACCTCACTAATGCGCGTCAGTATAACGCAATGTGACTAGTATTGCCCGATATAAGATAGCAAACAACATATAGTGACAAAAATAAAATCTCTCCGACTATCCAATATTTAAAAGGAAGAAGGAGGTGGAAAAATATGTACAAGACGGACGTATTATACAGACTGCTTAGAACTGCAGCACGTTGCTGCACTACGTACATTTATACCTGGTCAGGCACGCACAGTCATACCTGCGAGTACTCGCAAGTATACCTAAAAAAAACCCTTAAGGGGGGAATACACTTTATAAGATAAAACTTTTGATTTTTTTTCTTTATTTGAAATTGATTCCAGTATGTGTCTTGAATACATGTATAAAATTACGGAGCAAAATTTTATGTATTTTGGGAGATGTAGCTAGCCGAACAGGTAAGCGTCAGGTGCAAGTGGCGCAAAGCTGAAGCGAAAGGTGAATTAGATAATTTTAATCATCCTAGTTCACTTCACTCAGATGTCCTTGCAAAAGGACTGTGTCAGAATTTTTTTAGAATTTTTAATTAATTAGTTAGTTAATAAATAGGGAAAATAGGCCAAGAAAGCGTTTTTTTATTTTTCTCAATAACTACCCTTACAGATGAGATATGGGGCTGAAACTTGGCATACGGGGGTCTTTTTGGGTAGGCTATGACATATTCCAAGCTCGATCAAAATACCGTCGGGGGCGAAAATCACCTACAAACCCGGCCATAGTCTTTAAATCCAACAATAAAGCACGGTGGTGGAAGTATTATGGTGTGGGGGGTGTATTTCATCTAAAGGAGTCGGACAACTGGTTTTTACAGAAGAAATTTTAGATAAATTTAAGGACCTAAATATTTTAAAACAAAATCTTAAGAAAAGTGCGATCACAATGGATATAGAAGACACATTTAAATATTATGAAGATAATGATCCTAAACGTAAAGCCAGAATAGTTCAAGAATACCTTTCATATAATTGCCCAAAAGTATTACATCCACCACCACAGTCACCAGTCGTGAATCCCATTGAAAATGTATGGAATTTTTTGGACGGGAAAATTCGAACAACACCGATAAGTTTGAAGGAAGAATTAAAAAAACGATTAATTGAAGAATGGAGACGTATACCGCTAAGTTACTTATAAAAAGTTATAGACAATATGCTTAAGCGGTTGCAACACGTAATTAAAGCTAAAGGTTATCCAACGAAATTTTAATAAGTTTGTCAAGCGTCCGAATATTTTTGCGACGATAAATTTCGACATAATATAGTTCACTGTTTGGTATTAAGAAAAGTATGTGCAACAAACAAATAAAATTTATGTTATTACAAACTACAGTGAATGTTTTGTTATATTATAGAACAATAACTCCAAATTTACTATTGCAAACGATCGAAACTTGCAACAATTTTTCGAATAGCACAATGTCCGAATATTAATGAGTCACTGTATATAACCGCGCTATTCGTATATTATGACACGAATAAATATATTTTGTAATTGTTAATGTAACTCGCATTTTTGAGGCAACAAACTTTTTATTCGAGAGCGTTCGAATACTAGAGGAAACACTCCTTGCGTCAGGCTTTAAGCTACGCAAGTGGGCGTCTAATTCACCCGCAGCATTGTGCGACAATGAAGGCTCAGAACAAATAATTGAGCTACAAAACGAAAGGGATCCGAAAACCTTGGGGTTGTTATGGAACCCATCTTGCGACGAACTAAGGGTCAGTGTTGTCAAGTCGAGACATTCGCGACTCACAAAACGGATCATTCTATCCGAAATTGCAAAGATTTTTGATCCGCTCGGCCTCATCGGTCCAATAGTTATTCGAGCAAAAATTTTGATGCAGAGACTATGGCAACTGGATTTGCAATGGGACGAATCAGTGCCACTGACAATTCATTCGCAATTTTCTGAATTCCAATCTGATATCCAGTTATTAAATAAATTTACAATTTCGGAGGTAACTCTGGAGGTTCACGTGTAAAACAGTTGTTAACAATAAATCGCTTCCCGAGTCCTAATCCCCGAGGCGAAGATTTTACGTTCCCGGT
>CM052084.1:244733-257349 GCA_028453745.1 Agapostemon virescens
ACTGCTGGAATAGACGAATTAGTTTTTAATGATGGAATTCTAGATAAGAATAAATTTTTATATATTTTGAAACAGAATTTAATAAAAAGTATCACTAATATGAACATTCACAAGAGTTTTACATTTTATCAAGATAATGATCCAAAACACAAATCACGTGTAGTTCACAAATATTTATTGTATAATTGTTCAAAAGTATTGCAACCTCCTCCACAGTCACTGGATCTAAATCCAATCGAAAATTTATGGGATTATTGAGATCGTCGTATCATGATGTTTGAATATTAACGCCGGCCACTGTACATATATCTAATCGAGTATAGTTTAAGCTCTATAATACATAAAATACATAATTCAAAGTTTGGCGTAGATTTGGCATAATACAAACCTTGTTGTCAAGTACCGCGCCAAATGTGGAAACAGCTGGTAAATTCAAAGCAAAGATGGATCAAATTCTGCACCCAGGAAATCTTGGCACAAACATGATTGATATTTTCTTGCAAAATACAGATACACTAGTAAATACATCTTGCAATATTTCTCGCATGCGCGATTCTCATGGCATGTGTAAACACGTTTAATATGATGTCTACCATAATAGTTCAATTATGTGAGATGTATTTACATACGCCATGTGAGTCGTTCACGCAAGAAATATTGCAAGGTATTTGCTGGTGTATCTACACCTTTAGTTTGATCTATTTGTGCCTATACAATAAAACTGTTAATGTACTAATACATTTGTTCGTGTACGTATGTCCTTGATAAGGCATTATCACGATGGTTATGGCTATAGTTTTTACTACATTCACAATTCTCCTTGGTAAGACTTGGAAACAATTTGTGTATCCAGGTATGTTACATAATTTAAACTGTTTTACATCATTTCTAGTTCATACATTATTTGAATACTCTCGGTAATTAGACAAAAACTTCATTTGTAATTAAGTTAATATTGAAATTTTTGTAAAATGATAACTATGAGAAGAATATAATAATATTAGAAAAAAAGAAACAATGTCTGTATAAAATTAAATTAGAATGCATCATATAAGCACATTGACTGAGGTTGTTACATTTCGTAAACTTTTGTCCAGAATACTAGAAAAAAAATGTAAAAGTTTTGTTATATCTCGAATTTTATAATAGTATAGAATAACATTCCATCTCAATTTAATGTACGTAGTTTCTTACATTATTTGTATTGTATGTTTTTTAAAAATATAAAGAAGTTCTTCTCATACTGCTTAAAAACTCAATAAGTTATTAATTATAAGAATAAATTTATTGTACATTGCTATGCACTGTCATTTTTTCTACCAAATATAAGTAATAAATGCTATAACCTTGTTAATAAAGCACCAACCGCTGTCCTTGATAGTCATAAATATGTGATAACATGAAAAATTGCATTTATGATTTCACAAAATTTTGCAGATATTACACAGAAAAATTACAGTTGAGTACAGAACTTTATAAACAGATAGTGGAAACAGTTATCAATAAAGATTAACCTCACTGCCAGTTACAATAATGTTATACATATACTTTAGTTTTATTTACTATTCATTCTTATTATATAGATTGTTTAGTGAACAATTAAAATTAATGATTGTATATTTGCCTACATTTTTAATGAAAACATCAGTTATTCATCACGGGATAAAAACGAGTTGCATAGAAATATAAATAAATATCATGCATACGTATGCTTCTTTGAAGCAGTCTATAATAAACTTTTTCGTATCAACTTAGATTTTATGAAAGTAACACCATTTGTAACATAATGCAAAAATGTTGAAAATGGAAAAAAGTGATTGTCTGAAAGTTCAATACATCTAAAATGTGACAAAAGAGATTTATAAATAATACTTACTATGTAATATTGTAGAAAATGTAAGAGGTTGTGAATGTGAATGCTCTATAGCCGCATAAGAATTTAAAAAAAGAATAAAATGAAGATTGCATAAAGCTAAATTGAACGTAATTCACATATTACTAAAACAAATACAAAGGAATATTTAATTTTGTTAATGTTATTTTGAGAAATGTAATATGGAACGATGGAAATAAATTTGCAGTAACTAAAAAGAAACTCTAAGTCAGGAGAACTGCAATGGAAGCTCGCAACAAACCATTTATTACGCCAATTGTTAAATTTAGCAGGATATTGTTGAGGATGCACAAGTGTTTTCAAAGACATAGGATAGTACATAAGTTAATAAAAATGAATGTAATCTTGTATGCAAAAAAATATATTTATATACTAAATACTACTTTATGAAATGATAATAAATTTTATCAGACATGAAAGCTCCATCGTATAAGTAAAATAACAGGAAAAATTGTTTCAAAAGTTCATAATCAGTATTTGAAAATATTGGTAAAGATTATATTGAAACATTAATTCAAGCAAAAGGTGATAATACAAAATAGTAATTTTAATGCATACTTTATTATTCGTTGCATATTTTATCATATGTTAAATTACTTTTATTTTTCAATAAGCAGCTAACATATTTATTAAATATGATTTGCTTATACAAAAATGTAAATATTAATTTCAATTATTAGCTATATAATTTATGTACATTGAGAATATATAATAAATGAAATAAAATATACAATTGTAACATTAAAAAACTTGTAACTAAAGTTATTATAACATCTTGATCCATAAAAATGTTATAGAAGAGAACAGAAAATTTATATCTTTTATACTACTACATTTATTTCTATGGTTAAATATGGATTATATGAATAAAATTAGATTTCATCTAAACAGAAAGACATAATATTTATATTTCTTAGACTTTGTTTAACATCTTCGTCACAAATCTGACTCATTAAAATATGGTAAGTGGTTAATAGCAACACACATGAAAACCATCAGACAAATGTCAATACATTTACATTGTCGTATGTAGTTCAAATAGGAATGCATTCGTTTATCTGCAACAACACAACAATAATACTCATCTTTTTTCAATTTTTGTCCTTTTAATAGGAATAAATACATTGACATTGATCCGATGACATTCATATATGCTGTTGTAAAGTGAATAACAGTATTAATTCAATAAAATGTCGACTAAGTACGTATTTCAAGATTATTTTAGTAAATTTTCTTTTTCAACATTTCTTACTGGTTTACATTTTAATATTCATATTTAAATTCTCTGTAACACATTCCAACTAAATCATATGTTAAGAACTTTATTGAAACAATATTTGTTTACAAATACCCGCAATTTATTAATATAAATATGCATTCACCAAAACATAATTTTCACTGTTGCACATTCATACGTAAGAATGAGGTTAAGAATTGAATTTAACCTTCAAAATAAACTGCTTCATTTATCTTCTATAACAAATGTTTTAATTACGTCGTTCCATAAATTGTTTACAAAATTTCTACTTCGTAATAATATACAGAACCAACATAACGATGTTGACGTTATGGGTTTATCAATAACGATACATTTATAAGCATAATAGTAACCACTAAACAAAATCTTAACTTACTTTTCAGTTTGTCCGTATCCTATTATTCAAACAGAACTAAATATTACAAATTTAGCAGAAGATGTCACTTTTCTTGAAACGAAACACCGATTTTATCTGCAACACTAAGTTTCATTATACGTACAGTAAATACTCCTTACCGTCTAATTCATTTGTGATATGCTCAAAAGTAGTGGGGATTATTTTACCTTCGCTCGCAATGACTAGCACGTTGTTACTGCGTTACAATGCTATGCTAGTAAATATTAATTTCACATGAATATTTTGATTTCATTAAAACTTTTTCGCTCTTACACGTAATATTACAATTAAAATTAATTACAAACAAAATTAATTTCTATTATATATTTTTTGTAGATGATTTTGCAGAAGAGTAAAACGGATCTGTAGAATCTCTCAAATAAAATAGTATAATATAGCTTACTATAATGTTATAAACGTTTAAATTACAGCATATTACTCACAAAGATTTCTGTATTTAAATAAAAAAAATTTCTAATTTATCCATAAAAGTTAGACACATGTTTCTTGCATTATAAACAGAATTTATATAAATTACAATGCATAAAGTTATAAACATTTAATTGTATTTAAATAGTACTTGAAGAGAAATGTAAATACGCATCTTATGTACCAATTTAACACAATAATCATATTTTTCTCACTTTTTCTTTTTTTACGAACACATTTTTAATTGTCGCAAATTTCGTTTCAGTGATTATACTGACTGAAGGATATTAGATTATCCGCGTGTTCAAATGAATAATGCAACATGGTAGAAACTTGTTTATTTCTATGGCTGACAAGAAGATTGTCGATTTTTGTCCTGCATCCAGTATAATTCATAAAAATAATTGTAAACGGGGCTGCACCGATCAGCAGAACAGTCAGTCACAATATAGCATTTGAAACAATACTACCTGTTCTTTTGCATCCACTTCATACGTGTTTCATTTTAATAAACTATCTTTGTATTTTTTCAATTTAATTTGAAATTTAAAAAATTATTTTCTAAATTTTAATTTCAACTTAAAATAACTTTCGCATTTTATTCTATGCCAGAAAACGCATTAGAATAAGTCTAAATGTAAATGTTCTTTACAATAAACTTCATGTCGACTTCCATTTTTAGAAAACAAATGGAAACTAATGATATATATTTTTTTCAAGGCAACAAATGAAGATGAATTGGAAACCGCTTTAAATGCTGCCTTGGAGGCTGGCTATAGACACATAGATACAGCTCCGGTGTACGAAAATGAAAAAGTAATTGGAAGAGTCTTAAAACAATGGATTGATTCTGGAAAAATAAAACGATCTGAACTTTTCATTGTCACTAAGGTAGTATAAGTATTTTGAATTGAATAATTAGATGTTGTTCTTACCAAATCTTTTCATCGTAGGAAGTAGTTATTTATTCATAAGTGAATTATTTTTTAGTGACTGGCAAAAGCAATCTGCCACAATATACTTTATATAATAAATTACAGTATTACTTTTACGGACACAATCATTTTCCCCAGTAATATGTATTGCATATGTTGGTTCATTGATTAGTTCAACTAATTTTTTAACCCTTGTGAGTTTTTTGGCAAACACGATTCCTATCTTTTCATGATAGTCAATATCAATTCTTATCATAAGATTACCTATTGAGCTTACATAATTTACACTATCTTTAGTCTGTAAATGTGACATTTTAAAAACGTAACAACTTACAAGTAAATATGTTAGCGAGTGATTCACATGTTGAATTTATTGAATTAAATCAGTAAACAGGAACATTAAAATAATAAAGTCCCTGAAAAGTTTCATGATTTCACACTTTTTCATAGCTTAACAAGTAAAATTTTGTTTCTTTTAGATGGTTTTGAACGATAATCTCTGTGTCATGTTTATAAAATTTTAGTTTGTAATACAATTAAGAACACATTAAGCTTAGTGAAAATAATTATTGGCAGTAATACAAATATAATTAAAAGTATAACAAAAATGATCAGAAATCACATATTTTGTTCATTAAAATTAATCATTTTCCTTAAATTGATCTACATAGTTACCACCATGTGGAAATACACCAGCAGGCGTCGAAAAATGGATAAAGAAATCATTAGAAGACCTTCAATTGGAGTATCTTGATCTATACTTAATTCATACTCCATTCACCTTCCTTGAAATTGATGGCAAATTATATTCATTTGACGAAAATGGAGATATTATGATAGATACAACTACCGATCATGTAAAAGTATGGGCTGAGATGGAGAAACAAGTGGAGTGTGGTCGAACTCGAGCCATTGGCCTGTCTAATTTTAATATACGCCAAATTGAAAATGTTGTGAAAAATGCAAAGATAAATGTTTCTATGTTGCAAATTGAATTACATGTCTATTTTCAACAAAAAGAATTAGTAAGTAGCTTCCCATTTTTGTAGATTACAATCCAACTTTTTGAATGAGTTTAAATATTTATTTCCTGAAAAAGTCACTGATAAATTTTACATGTGATTACCTAAATTAATTGAATGCTGCATATCAGTAGATTTATTATACATTCAATCTTAAATTTTGATATATCAAAATTAAATGGATATTCAACTTTTACAATTAAAGCATAAAACTATTTTTAAAGCTGAAGGTTTGTTTTTCTTTGATTACAAATTGAATGTAAAACAATATTTTATAGGTGCAATATTGCAAGGAACAAGATATTCCTGTGACAGCTTACTCTCCACTTGGCACGCGAGGACTTGTTAAAATGATGAAGAAGACTGAAGAAATTCCTGATATGTTGCAAAATGATGTAGTATTAGATATAGCAAAAAAATATAAGAAAACAGCTGCACAAGTTTTGTTGCGATATATTGTACAAAATGGAATTGCAACTATACCAAAAAGTACAAATCCTGAAAGAATTAAAGGAAACATACAGGTATTTGATTGGAGCCTTGCACCAGAGGACGTAGAGAGACTAAAAAATCTTGATCAAGGAGAAGCAGCTAGAATTTGCGATTTCCAATTTTTGAAAGGAGTTAATCACCATCCAGAATTTCCTTTTTAGATATTTCATTACCTGCAGTGTAAAATAAATTCAACTAATATAAGACTATTAATAATACATTAATATATTATTATATGATATTTTATTACATTATGTCTAGATTTTATGTACACATACATACATTAATATTAAATATTTTATATATTGTTTATTTCATTTAAAACTTACATACAGGGGATCCAAGCAGCATTTAAAAACTGAATATTTAATATTGTTTATTTTATTTTACGATTTTTTTCACAGAGTAGTGTACAAGAAAATTATGTATTTTTTTAAATGCTACACATTCAAACATCTCCGAAAACTTCAAAATATTTCTTTTGTAATTGCAATTAAATTCTTTAATTGTTTCTCACTTTTGTTCTATAAAACAATGAAAGGAAAATTTCATGAAATGTTAAGGAGTTATTGTAAAGAGGAAGATCTTAGAATCTATGATAGTCTTATACATGACAAAAATTTTTAGAAGTGTTTGGGGAAAAATACGTTAGAGAAAAATACATATTGCTTTGCTAAAATAAAGTCTTCAAACCATAAAATGAGTTCAGATCTACGGTGGTACTGATTGCTATTATGAAATAATCACAGTTTAAGTATGAACAATTTTTCTTAGGAATCGGAAATGAAGTTTTAAATATGTAATTTTCTTGGATCTGCTGCATATATGCCGATTGTTTAGTTGGTTTGAGGTCCAATCTTACATGGGCTAGTTAAGAAAGTCTACTGTATGAATATAATATAGATACTAATATAAATACAAAGATATAAAGTACATATATTTTAGCTGTAAGAGTCTTTATTTCCCGAATTTTCTCAGTAAACAAGCTGCCGTTAGATTGACAGGAGATTTGCAGAAGATGTTAATCAAAATCTGTCACTAAACCAATAGTCACTGATTACAGATTTGGCAAAGAGTAGCGCATTGATTTTGGCAGTGTGCGTAATTACGCGGACGTAGTTACAAAGCGCCATATGTGGTACGCAATCGAACGAATAAAGATAGAAGGGAATTCAAATGCACAATGTAATATTTAAAGCATAATTCATAGACGCATTATATATATATATATATATATATATATATATATATATATATGTATCTAATAATTTAAATATATAGTATATATTAAATATACAATCCATAGCTAAAATAGGTAAAGAGACAACAAGACAGAGGTCCCACGGAAATCCTCGATGAGATTTTATTTGGCGAAACTAATTGAAGACTGCATGCGAAGTCATGTAGCTGCTTGAAAGACTTTCTTTAATTTTAAGTAGACGTGTGTAGCAGACGCGTTTATTCTGAGCGGTAGAAAATTCTTGCGAGTACCCACTGTATGCGTGTACAGTTAAAACCTCTCCACCACTAATCACCATCAAGTTGCTATCAGAGAAGAGACCTATCAACACCTAGATGGAAGATACTACTTTTTTATTGATCCAGAAGATAAGCAGGAAACAGGACAAAGGAGTTTTCGAATTTGCTCAGAGAGAGCAGAAACATTTTAGAAATCACAAAGAAGTCGTTACAGAATTTTAACTGCTCGTGCCATCTAAAAAACGAACATAATACGTGTAAATTTTCATTACCGTTATATTTCTAAGATCAACGGCATTTCGTTTTAACTCTCACTTAATTGTCTAATAATCGTCGTAAAGTTTACCCAAGCAGAAATACAAGAGAATCATCTCGGTTAGAACTGCGAGTTTACAAGGAATATTGTAAGTCGAACTATATATTGTAATTGTATGTAGAGCAACAAGCATGCTGAGACATATACCGTAATTAGAGTCACATGCCGCAATATTTTTGGTGCCATTACGAGATTCGTCAAATGACGGTTATTCTGTAAGCGCATGATAGTCGTAATTTTTTAATCACATTACATTTTACATTTTTCTATATTGTCTATATAGTATTCGATTTTTTGTACGTTTGAAAGAAGTTACTAGGAATATAAATGTTTTTCCCTCAACACGTGATGGTTCCATTTCCTACTTACAAACTTGTTGAGAGATTCCGGCCGTAACATGGACTTACTGGTAGGGTCAGACGAGGCGCAGGTACACAAAGAATCTATCCAGATATCAATTTTGACGAGTTGTATTTGTGATGTGAAGTTTGTGATAATTGAGGGTAAAATAATCAGAATCAGAATCAGAATTAGAAACGTGAATGCAAGTGATTTTTTAATTTGATTTCACATCAATTAGTGACTAATATATCAATTAATTATAATTATTACAATATTAATCAACATAGATAACACATTTCCAAATTGTAGAAACACAATTTTCATGAATTCTTGAACATAAATAACTTTTGTGGTTATAATAATATGTATTCTAAAAGCATACAAATAGTAGTGTACAAGGAAAAGAAAAAACGACAATGAAGTAAAGTTTTCATAAAGAAGAGGAAACATTAGAACATTATAAATGAATATAAACATGAGCCAAATGCATATTAGATTGGTCGAGTAAGGAGCATTATCAGGAGACAATAATATCTAATTGTTAATATCCCCCCCTGTTCCTTGCTTAGTATTAATTAATTTTAGGCAACGTTTTAACTCTGCTGCCTGTAATGACTTTATAAACGTATCTGCAGCTTGATGTGTTTGTAAATATTATATAATATTTTGATGATATATATACTATGTATATTGTATATACTTAAACAAATTGCTTCTTTTAGCTGCTTCTGTCAGCGATATATATTCAGTCTTATTAGTTGATAATGTAACAGTTGTTTGCAATCTTGAACCCTTAGAAATACCACCTCCATTCAAAGTAAAGATATATCCACTCATGGATTTTCTGTCATTCAAGTTCTTTGCGTCATCTGAATCATAATATCCTTGACGTACTCTGGACTTACTTACATCAATCACATTACTTGAATTTATTAAACCTTTTAGATGTCTCATAGTTTTTTTAACAGTAGTTTTAAAATTTATTTGTCCCTGTCAGAGAATATTTATATACCAATGACGTAATTTGCATAAATTTTATAATAGATATAATTATAGTTTTATCAATGGAACATATTAATCCATCATCCACATGAAATCTGAGAATCACTATTTTATTATCACATATAGAATAATGTTTGTAACAATCAGACTTTGAATGATTTAGCCCAAATTCTTTTAAAATGTTACCTATTTTTATGTTTTAAGATCTTAGGCTGTGTTTTAAACAATATAGTCCCTTAAGTAGTTTACAGGTTTTGTCTGTACCATTTTTATACTTGAATGACTATTCCATGTACAATCCTTCTTGTAGGTCATCATATAGAAAGGCAGGTTTTACTAGTAAGAATGCACTAGATCTATATTGTATTTTGCAATTAGTGACAAGAAAAAGTCTTACTGAGTTCCATTTTACCACAGGTGTAAAAGTTCCTTTGTAATCTTTTTGTAGTTGCATCTGCCTTCTTTTTAATTTTATATACCCATTTACATTTTATCAGTTTTTTTCATCCTTTGGTGATTGCGTTAAAGCCCAATGTTGTTTTCGATCAAGCTTTTCATTGCCTCAATTGAATTAATTGTTTGTTCATAAGTTTCAGGTAATAATTTGATTAAAAGACAAGATTCTTGCAGGCAGTTTTTTCTTGCTTTAAGTTCCCATTTCTTTTTTTAATTTTTTAGGAATATGAGCGTAGCACTGTGTACCAAACACTCTCATGTGTGTGACTTCTTATCAGGCTTCTTACCATATCCTATATCATAAGGAGTTATAGCGAAATTTAAATTTAAAATCTTGTTCATTACATAAGAAGCAATGTTCATCGCTTCAGTTTATAATATCTTTGATAGGTTTTTGGAATGAATCATAGCTCCTGTTAATTACACTAACTTTTATTTTTTGTTTCAATGAATCCATGCTGTTGTGGATTATGAGGAGCTGACTTTACGTGACATTCCCTTATTTAACAAAAATTCTTGAACTTTCTTATTAGCAAATTCAGTCCCATTGACTGATCTTATAATTTTTATTTTAGTTTTCTGTTCTGTAACAATTCTTCCAAAGTTTCATCTTTTGTTTGCATAAAATACACCTTATAAGAACTACTTGCTTCGTCCTTGAATGCAATGTAATACTGATTTTAGATCACAACAACAAATAGATAAAAATGAATGACTTCTCCTTTTTGTTCTGTTTATCTTTCCTGCTTTCATATAGTAATCTATATATTTTTCCAAAGGCATATCGAGCACAAGAGATATTATTATTCGAATTATTCTTCTCTAATCCAAGAACTGCATTAGTTTTTATCATCTTCTGTACAATTCTAGTGGAGGCATGACCAAAGTTTTAAACATTCAGTAGCTACGTCAACTTTCAGAGTATATTAAATTTCATTATCAATATTAACAAATTATTAGAATCGCAATGCTCTAATAGAATTACCGTATGACCATATTTTATGCATAATATATAATATAATATAATAATGTAATGTGGTATAAAGGTTATACATGTAATATAATCCTGAATTTTTACTGTAAATTCATGTTGCATTACAGCACCTTAGCCGAAGAGATTATTTTTAGTCAATATGAAACACAATACACCCAATAAGAGTTTAGTTGTTCAAAATTTTCCATTGCAAATTTCTACTTCTATGGTCTCTCTTCCAACAGCTTCCATTTTCGTTCCATTAGCAATCACAATATTTAATGGCGTTTTAAAATCTTTAAACATTTTCAAAATTGTTCTGTTCTCCACCATGTGCTTAGAAGCACCTAAGTCTGCAATTAAAAGTCGCTATTATTTAAAATGTTCGAATTTAGTGTACTTACCAGACCTTTGGGTTGAAATTTTTGTCTAGATTTGTCTCTTTTTGGATTCTTGCAATTCTTTTTTAAATGTTTCTATAATTCATAATTTAAACATTCTCGAATTTCTCATCGAGTTTTTTAAACGTATTTTTCATGGGGTATGAATGAAATTTGCCCAATTTAAACAACAATTTATTTACAGAAAGCAAAAAACACAACAACGTAACAAAAACAAAAGAACGTAGTGACAGCGATACGGCGGTGCTACTCTGTGGATGGACAACTAACCACCGTCATCCGTCAGAATTGGCGCTTATATCTATCCCCGTGTCCCTCACAAATTTCCTTCGAACAAGAAAACTTCTGAGTCGGGGATGTCGTTTTCCTGTACGTGTCCCTTGGAGAAAGTTCATGTCCTTGGACCGACCAACCGTGCCCTGGTGAAAATCGAGGATTGGCGGACAAATGTGGACGCCACAGAAAAACCCGAACCTGGTCGTCAAATGTGCACACCAGGTAGGAATCGACATCCGGCGACTAAATGTGCGCTTCGGAAGAACTTGGGCCTGGCGACCGTGTTTAAGGCCCCAGCTCGCAGGCCATACTCCTACCTTTTTTTTTGTTTTTCGAAGGGAGAATCACAATGACGGATACCACGGGCTCTCCAGGGGGAGAACTTGTGGTTATGTGGGAGTCCCCGGCAGAGTATACAGTGCCGGTATAACTCCCTCGGCATCCAAGGTGTGCTGGTACAGCTGTGGCGTCGAGGACGATGCTGAACACACGTTGATCCACTGCGATCGCTGGGCTGTATTGAGGGTCCACCTGGAAATAAAATTAAACAGAAGAATTAGTGCGGAAAATATCGGACAGATAATGATAGAAAAAAAGGAAAACTGGATAGCTATGGATAAGTTTGTGAACAAGATCATGAGGGAAAAGGAAAGGTACGAAAGGAAGCTGGAAAGGGAAGAAAGAAGGAATAGAGCGAATGGGATAGCGAAGACTAGGAATTAGGAGAGAGGAGGATAAGGAAAGGAGACGCAGGAGATGGAAGAAGGACATGGAATGAAAACGGAGGAGGGGGCATAGAATGGAGTAGAAGCAGGAAGAGTAAGGAAGGGAGGAAAAAGGAAGAACAGGAAGAGGAAGGATAGGAAGAGGAAGGACAGGAACAAGGAAGAGGAGGGAAGTCGACGTGGATATACTGCCCGCTTGGATACGGATAGCGGAACGAG
>CM052084.1:281827-334751 GCA_028453745.1 Agapostemon virescens
GGGGGGGGGGGGGGGGGGGGGGGGGGGGGGGTGAAATACGTGTGCGGATCTCAGAGACCTAAAGGGGGTGCACAGGTCCGAGCCCTGAAGATTTAGTGAGTATGCCGGCCTTCTGCTGGAGATTCCCGTATCCGTAAAGTGATTCCCTCAGTGTAAACAAAAAAGGGGCCAATATTCTCTACCTCTCACAAACTTATTGCCAAATAACTTCGAATACACCTTTTCGAGATCTTGTATACGATTCTGTATATTTTAATTACCATTCAGTAAGATAATTTGCACGAGAACGAAGTGAATTTGTAAACTTTTAATGAAAGTTTTTTTGCAACTGTCTCGAGAACTAATAGCAAACGAAGAGTACATACATGGTGGATAGTTAATAAACAAAAGTTATAAATAAAGGACGATTATGTAAAACTGGCAGATATTCGATTATAGGCCAGCGTTTAAGGCATTTACCGAAACGAAGATAAAACATATTGGTAGAATAAATAGAAAATGTCGTATGCTACATATACAGGATGTGTGATTTATTTAATTTAAATTATTTAAATTTAAACGGTGGTTTTCAATGAAAATTGAAGACGAACATAAACCATAAAACCATAATATTTTATGCGTCTCGAGAATTGCGATTTCGACTTTATTTTTAGCTATAGAGGGGAAGGGAAATATCTTTTCTCTTTACGTACAGGCTCGTATAAATAATATACATGCGATCGCTTTAAAATTTTGTCTATTGTTGCCAGATCTTTGTTTTCTGCCACTTTCCATGGTTACTTGTAAACAGTAACTCTCGAACCAATTTACGCGTACCTATTGCACGATGTAAACAATTATAATTTTGAGTTAAGTCCAGACCTTCCCTCCATAACCTAGAGGCGGTTGACAAGAGAAAGTCAGTGGATAAACCTAAGTGACATTTCGATGCAAATTTCGTAACAATCGAATAATTCGAACGTATCGGTCGGTATTCGCATCGAATAGAATCCGTTCAGATCTAATCCATGTGGATTTGTTTAGTTTCCAAAATATTCCAAATTAGGGATCTGTTGTCGAAAGTGACGTGATTACACTTTTGATGAAATTGACTAATCGATTTGTAATTGGTCGTGGTTAAAAAAGTAAAAAAGGGACAGAGGAAGACAAACATACGTACAAAAATTCATGCGAAATGCGGATTTCTTGCCGCTTCGTATAGGTAACTGCGAACGGGACCTCTAAACCAAGGATTGACAACGATTGTAACATCAATTTCGATTCTTGAAACAACTATGGAGAACCTAAAAGATCACAGAACCATTTTACAGTATATTAGTTCTGGTTTATATAATTTAAGTTAACTGTTATTTTTCGATTTTAGGTTTCGGTTATGCATTTCGATTCTACTTATATTTTACGTTACAAATACATTCTACTTCGTTTAGGGATTATTAAAAGTTTCAATTCTACAATTAAGTTCAAAAAACACATTGTGCAAATGTAACGTTACAATTTCGAAATATAACTGAAATACGTAAGAAACATTCTGATGAACTACAGCCGAAGGCGATATAAATCAGAACCGATACATTTTATAACGGTTATGAAACTTTTTCGGTTTTCCATAAACTTTCAATCGAAACCAGAATATAACAGTTTGCAACGATAATTTTCGAAACCTTTCTAATTCTTCCTGTAAACTCAGACGATCCTTGTCCTGCCAGCTTTTTGCAAATATCTCGTAAACTAAGCAGCATGCGATGATGCAATAAAAAGACTAACAACACTTTTTATTGTTATAGAATCAGAATTCACCGATAGAGAGTTGTAGAATCCCCCTCCCCCTCCTCCTCCAAAGTCGTGTAACATAATAATTTGATTCTGCAACCAAGTCAGTATGCGCATAATTATTGTCCGGCGGCGCGACAGCAACGTTATTGCTTAGTAGGGTCGACTGCCGTTGTAGAATCCAGCGGCTGTAGCTGCGCTCCGATTGGCCCGTGCCGTTTTGTTATTAATAATAATAGTAATAATAATAACTCCAGGGGTCACCTCTTTTAAGGAACAGTACATTATTGCGACATTCTGTATACGCGATACCGTTGTAGTCTCTGGTTCTGGGCCTACTGTTGAAATTATTTCAGTGAAAATATAACTTACTTTGTGACACAATGCGCTGCTGTAAGAACCCACTGTGTACCAATAAGTGCACCTCCGCATAAATATTGGTTGAGGGAATTGATTAAAGCAACTTGCCAACACCATTCATTTGCATCAGCATCTTCTCCTCCAACAACACGTGCTCCTCTTTCGAAGCTACGTGCCTGGACAGGTCCACGAGATGTTCCTTTGACACCGCACACATACTTACTATATACAGGACTTCTCGCGGTTGTTGTTATCGTCGTAGTTTCATCTGTAACAACGATATCATTTTAATTTCTCAGCTGCTAAAATTACAGAGTACATTTGCGACGACGCAGCCGCTCGCTCAAGGCATGCTGTTACGGGAACATCAATCAGGTTTGCGTGATTATCGGGATGCGAATGCCGTGAACGGCATAGTAGACGCAAGGTATTTACGTGCCATGATGGACTCAGGTCCACACCAATCGATCCGCAGAGTCGACGCTCTTACACATCGCACGTCGCGCTTTATGTCCGACGACTGTACACCAGACATTCGCTCTAACACAACTCTCTTTAATACGGTGGATAACGGATACCCTCGGTGCTATCTGTGACTGATACGTGCACGAATGGCCGCAACGTTGACGCTATCTTCACTGGTTGGCCACGGAAGTTTACCTTAACCGATTAGTGTTCCACATCCGTATTCCGCATCTATGTGCCGCAATTGTATCCCGCATTTGTATTTTATATCTACGTTCCGTGCACGTGCTCAACGTCCACACGCATCTACTGATCGTACCGCATCGGTTATCGTTACAAGTCAAGGTCTGTGTTAGGTTCCACCACCGCCCTACGACCGGTTGGAAAACCATAGGAGTTAACGTCGGCGCAAGCTACTTTTAAACCCTGTGTTCTATAACTTACTATACTCTATTGTATACACGTCTTGCCTGGATACGGCTTCTTCCACCCTTCGACAAACTTTGGCGAGTTCAAGTTACCAGCGAGAAAATATTACGAACGAAAGTATTACAAATTTTATCTTTATATGGTAAAATTTCATAATGTGACGTGGAAAATTTTGCATGTCTCTCCGAAGATTGAGCAAAGGAACTACTTATTGTTAGATTCGAAATTAATGATATTGTGTACCGCACCAGATACGCATAAAAAGTGTCAGGACCGTAGCCGAAACCTTGAGAGAGTGGGAGAGGGTCTTTTTCCAATTAGTAAAACAAAGAGTAATTTGATTCAAAGATATCTATGGTGATTGGTCAGCAAATCAATAATTTTCAATAATTTCCTTATTTCACTCCATAGATGCTTAATAGAATTCACGTCGGGTGATCGAACGACTCTACGAAGATGTTTCAGTACATAATATGATAATTGTTCCTTGACTTTGTATACCGTATGCTTGAAATCGTTATTTTTTGGAAGCTAAAAGCTTCTTTAATTTTATTGCAATACGTGCTAAATGGTATAGCCGGATAAGGTAGTCAAAAATGCCCTTGAGCCTAATTTTTTTATTGATGCGTCAGCCGATGGCGCATCATGAAAAACCATAAGGGGTAAAAATGAATCATCCGTTTTTTGATCCTTTTTACTTAGTTAACAATGTTTAAAAATTCTAATAAAAATCTAAGATGTGTAAAATACCAAAAAACATACTCTGCAATTTTTACAGATTTTTAAATTGAAGTACCTGCTTGTAAAAAATCAAAAATGTAAACAAAATCGAAAAAATACAGATTTTACATGGAAGTTCTACAGTGACAATTTTTATATTTTTACAGTACCTGTATATGGTTACAATAGTTTCCCGTGAATTTTTACATATTTTTTTCTAATGGGCGTCGTTATTTAAAACAAATAAAAACTGACTTTTTCGACGTTTTTTCCGAGAAAAACTAACATAAACATAAAATTATTACATTCTATTAATTCTATAAGTGTATTAGGTTACGATAAACCTTTCGCATTTCACAGAAATTATTAAACAATAAAGGAATTTGATTTGTATTGCAACTATACGAGTACATTACATTTAGAAATATTAACGGTAATACCAACAGATTAATTGGCTTAGCGCGTTAGATATTCGACTGTGAACATAATGATGTTCCCGCCCTGATGTAAGTCTGGTTTTATTTTATTTTTATTTTTCTAATTATTATTTTCCTATTTCTAACTGTGCAATAATCAATGGTATGTTTGCAAAATTCTTATAGAAGTATGATTTAAATAATTAAAAAATATTGTAAGCTTCATCAATTCTTATTCGTGCATCCTTTTAATTCTGGTAGTATTTGTTGTGTTGTATCTTTTTATTGTATCCTTGTATCTCAATCTGTCATCAAAGCCGTGGTTTTATCACGTTTCTAAAGCCTTAACAAACGAGTGAAATAAAACACGAAGACCTAACGCTATTAGTGTTTTTTTTATTCACAAAATATAATACTATGGTTCTATGAAAATAACAGAAAATTACTAGAAAGATTAGCAATGCCAGAATATTTAATTATATAAGGCACCACAGCAGCCTTTAAATGAACATTATTAAATATTAAAAAGCAAGGCTAATCTCAGGAGAATCAAACAGAGAAAGTAGGATTTGGTTTTTGCTCACCTTGAACTGACAAGAAAATATCAGAGTTTCTTGAAACTAAACAAGAGATAATTTTATTAATTGTTTCGAGTATTTTACTTCATAGTCTGGATTTACCTCTCCAGTAGTCTTAACTCTCGCTCAATTGTGCTTAAGAAGTTTGAATTGGTCCCAAACATAAGAGATATTGTAGAGATCGTCTACATTAAAATTTATGTTTGTAGCTAATTCTTTGACTTGTGGAGACTGTACCTCCTGCGTTCACCACCAGCGGGACAACCCCGATGGAAAGAGCGTCGCGAGCTTATTGCATTATAATATCTTTTTAAATGTTCTTGTGCGGTGTGAACAACGGATTGGAGAAAATGTGTGAAACGTGTGTTTTAGGCATTGTGTTAGGTATTTCTTTTTAAAATCGGCTCCATTCAGAACCATCAATTTAAACGAAGGAAACATCGTCTTAAATATTATTAAATAAGTTATGGTATCAGTGTTTAGTGATAGTGCAATGAAAGTGAACATTGGGATAGCCTGCCTTCATCCGCTACCTGCGTTCGTCGCCATCGAATAGAAATCCGCTGATCAGTTCAGCATATGTATACTGTAAGGGGTCAACGCACTACCCTGCTGTCCATATTTCCAACCATGCAGTGGATTTACAACTGAATGCGTGAGTTTACTATTAATGACACTCTTTAACAATTCTTAAACACACATATCCTGCATGTTCTTTAACACGATTATTTATTATTAAATTAATTTTGCGAATCGTTCATTGAATTCTGTTCGGACACAGAATTATTTAAATTAATATATCGTTTACGTATTTCGACGGGGCTACTTATTGTTTATCTTCACGATGCGTAACGTATAAAAATTTCATGTGGTACGCGTGAGATGTCATACATACCAGAAAATTAAAACGGCTGACACGCCTAAATTGTTCATTATTTCGGGTCTGAAAAATTAGTAATTATTCTTTAAACATTCTGAAATCAGAATGAACAGCGTTTTTCTTCAAATTATTATCGTCATGAAGTAAAAAAAATTCGGAATGTTCTCCACGTCAGATGGGCATTTTGAATTTACCCATATGCCATTTGGTTTGAAAAATGCTCCAGGTTGTTTCCAGAGAATGATGAAGGTAGTTCTGACAGGATTAACTAACAAGCAATGCTTTGTTTATATTGATTGCATTGTCATATATGGATCAGATATAGAAGATCATAATAGAAAATTGGCTAATGTGTTTTTCAAGGTTACGTGCAAGTTCTCTGAAACTTCAACCTGATAAGTGTGAGTTTATACAAAAATCATGCCAATGTTTAGGACACGTAATTTCAAATGAAGGAGTCAAAACAAACCCAGCAAAAATTCAATCTATTCAAAAACTTCCACGTCCTCAAAATCAGAAAGGTATAAAAATATTTTTAGGAATGACAGGTTATTACCGTAAATTCATCTCTAATTTCTCAACAATTGCCAAATCTTTAACAATCTTATTGAAAAAAATACTCCCTTTAATTGAACTGAATTACAAGAAAACGCATTTCAGGAACTCAAGTCTGTTTTAACTCAAGAACCACTGTTAGAGTATCCTAATTTTTCTCAACCCTTTAGAATTACTTGTGACGCTTCAAATGTAGAAATCGGTGGTATATTATCGCAAATTACAGACGGAAAGATTTGCCAGTAGCGTATTACTCGAGAACGTTAAACAACGCCGTACAAAATTATTCTACAACTGAGAAAGAGTTACTTGGTATTATCGACACCATTGATCACTTTCGACCATACCCAGATGGACAAAATTTTACAGTATACACTGAGCATAGACCGCTTCAATGGTTAATGAATTGCAAAAATCCATCTTCTCGACTCGTTAGAGGGCGGTTGCATTTAAATGAATACGAATATACAACTAAATATAAACCAGGTAGAGTCAATTCTAACGCGGATGGGTTATCGCATCTTCTTCCAGAAAAAACTGACGAAGTATCTGTAAATAATAATATAATTTCTAAATCAAATAAAACATATCAAGACTTTGTTAAATTCCATTATACTAATCAAGAGATAATTCAATTTCAACAGGAAAATATGGTCTTACATAAAATTAACGATCCAATTGTAATGTTTTGGTCTGAAGATTTAAATGAGAGTAACCCTTATTCTGATTATGTCTAATCAAACTTCAATACTGATGAGTTAAAACCAATTACAAATGGTTTAAATGAGCTAAAAAACGAAAAACAAACCTTGTACATACTATTCGCTAAAAACTTACATCACGACAGGATCGAATATAACAATATTTTTGAAGGTTTAATATCACTAAAGAATTTAATTAGAAAAAAATCATTTGTTCTTGTTCCGCTAGAAAAAAGAAATAACATCAAGCCTCACATGTTAAAGGAAATGATAACTTATATTTTTCCTCATATCGAAACAAAAATTTTCAATGCCACAAAGCTGGTTCCAAAAAATCAAGATGAAATAAGTTCAATATTAACAGAATGTCATGACAGCAAATTAGCAGGACATTTTGGCTTTAAAAAAACATATTATAAACTAAAAGAACGTTTTTATTGGTATACAATGAAGCAAGATATTAGATACTACATAAAGAAATGCCGTTCCTATCAATTAAATAAAACAAATGTTAAACCAACTAAACAACCGATGGAGATCACAACAACTTCAGAAACCCCCTTCGAAAGGCTTGCTATCGATGTAGTAGGCCCCTTTCCATTGACGAAAAAAGGGAATCGTTTCATTATTACCGCGCAAGACGAGTTATCAAAATTTTCATTTGCATTTCCTGTACCAAATCATGAAGCAAACACCATAGCAGAGTCTTTGCTGTCAATATTTCTTAATTTTAAAGTTCCTCAAAAACTTTTATCTGATCAAGGTTCTGACTCCACGTCTAATTTAATCAAAGAATTCTATAAATTATTCCAAACAAAACACCTATCATCCACAAACTAATGGTGCCCTCGAAAGATCCCATTTGACACTTAAAGATTATCTTACACATTATGTTAATAATAAACAACAAAATTGGGAAGAATTTGTACGATTCGCAATGTTTAGCTACAATAATTCGATTCACAAGTCCACCAAATTTTCACCTTACGAAATATAATACTTTACGATAGGAAAATCTATCTACCTTCCACGATTACACGAGACCCCGAATTTCATTACACCTCCGATCTCTTCAATGTAAATTAAATACAGGGTTTAAATACGCACGTGAAAATATCATTGAGTCCGAGAAAGCAAGTAAAAAATACTGCGATAACAACTCTAAATCTGTAGAATTTAAAGTAAATGATCTTGTGAAACTTAAAAACGTGCAAATTCAAGTAGTAGTACCAAAGAAACTCTCTCAAAAAGCTAGTGGACCTTATCGAATCACTCAAGTTTTTCCAAATAATACAGTAGAACTCCAGATCGGCAAAAAGGGGAAGAAATATCATATTAACCTTCTTAATTTGTGTTGCGATGGCAACACCGAAGGTCCGTACTTAACCCCGCATTCAGAAACTTGTAAGTCCTACAATAATAGGACAGGTAGAAGGCCGAATTACCACCACGCCGAACGCGGATGATTTTGACTCCGACGAACGGACCCTAACGTGCGACGCACGTGAACAGACGCAACACACGTGCAACGCACGTGAAGACACGCAAACAAACCCTGCAATAATCCGCGTTAATCCCTCATCGACACCATTTCCTATTCCTTCAAATATACTTCGTCAAGCACTGACAATTTCCCACTCCTTCAGATATATCCCCTCAAGCACACTCCTTCATTCCTCCACCAAAAACTACCCTCAACCAATCAGGACAAAACCGAGGTGACGACAGACACAACGCAACAAGAATCATCAGATCACACAGAGAACTCAGAGAAAACGCGAACTAGATCTCAGAGACAACACGAACAAGAAATCGCAAACAGACGAATACAGACATCACGAACAGAACAGAAATCGAACATAGAAATCGCGAACGTTATACAAAGTGAAAATAAAGAAAACCCGCAACCCAATACAATTGTGTAATTATTACGCGAACCAAGGCGCTCAGTAGGGTGGCTCTAAGCTATACTTGGTAAAAAATTTTTGTCGAGATACAAAGCACGACGCCCCCCAGAATGGTTCTCTTTGGTGAAAAAAAAATTTGTGCAAAGTTTGAGATCGATCGGAAAAAAGGATCACGTGACGCATTTAAATTGAAAATTTCGAAAATTTTGAAATTCATCGTAACTATAAAGTATTATATATCGTTGGATTTGTAATTTTTTTCTAAATAAGAATATGGAAAAATTATATGACCTTAATTAAAAAAAAAATGACGATGACCTTGAAATTTCGAAAATTTGATTTTCAAAAAAAAATTTTTTTATGCCATTATATTTGCCATATTGAACAGTGCAACTTTCTCCTCTGACATTTTTTCGTATAACCACAAATAACAGATATTTAAACATTTCCATTTATTACCTGAGAGAGAGTACGATCTGTCGGCGTCTGCCTCAGTCGTCTTTTTGCTTCCCATCGTCACACTTTTTTTTGGGGGAAATTGTCGTGAAGTTGACGAGCAGTCATCGAGAGGTAGTTGTTTGGGAGTCATGGGTTAAGCACATTAACAGTAAGCCTAGATTGTAGCGGCTCAGTAACGACTTCAACCAGGTAGTTGAGACCAACCAAACCCTGCGTATTTGCACATTTTTTGACCGGCAATTTATGGCTCTCAACGACCGAATGTAATTTATATTACGTTACCTCCAGATGTACCCCGTGGACCTAAAGTTCACTTTTTTACAATTTTACCTATCTTGAAACTTTACGAGTTTCCGCGCACACCCGGAAAACACATGTAAACCCTCGTTATAAAATTTATAACCACCTGTACTTAAACTCCCACTCCTATTCCTACTCCTACCCTTACTAGTTTTTCCACCAATAACTTTCAACTCCATCAACCAATCATCACGCTTTTCCAAAAAAACGACACCCACACCGAAGTAAGATTTAGATGTACCAGAGAACCACCGATTAGATCTGTCTGTATTTATTGCTTAAAAATATTTTTATTTCGCGAAGAATTCAAATTAAGCGAGGAGGAGAAAAATGGAATTCGCGACATTTGTATATTTATCGCAAACGTATATTTGAAAGCATGGATAGAAGCTCCTCTCCCGACGAAGGCTCCGCAGCAGGATTTGATTTTTATAAAATCCTTATATAAGTATAAGGAAATAGATAAGGATATCAGTCATATAACGTTAGATAAATTTTGCAGACACTTATGGTATTTAACACCAGAGAATGCTGCGTTATCATTCTTTGATAATAACGTTTCGATAGAAACAAAAAAACGAATGGTGCAGGCGTTGAGCAATACTAGTAGCAGCGATTATTATAAAAAATTCGTCATTTTACCAACTAATGTGGCCGATTACATGGAGGAGGACATTTCAAGTTTAATATCGGACGGAAGTCGAAAATTTTTTATTAGATTTAATATATCGACAGAATTTTTTAAAAAAGATCCAATAGTTTGGCAAGATGAAGAATCTTACAAACTAGGTTTAGATATAGTTAAGGCTTTACCTGTGGTCAATGATTCGGCAGAAAGAGCCGTTAAGCTAATGCAGGAATATAATCAAATTTTAACTCGCAATGAGGAAGAAAAGCAGATTGTACTGCAAATGGTAAAAGAATACCGCCAGCAATATCCTGACGCAACGAAAACTACAATAACGAAAAACATGTAAATCGAACGTCGAGGGTCCGCAGCACAGGCGAACCACACAGCTACCTCCCTCTCAGGAAAAACCCAGAGGGGTAGCGTCATAAAATACGCTGGCAGCGCGGGTCCTTAAAGTCACTTCGGGTCTGAAGACCCGTTCTTCCAGTGACTGTTGTAAAGTTTCGATTCTCTCTCTAGGTTTTGTATTGTTTGTCTGTTCATTTAATAAAATGCATTCTTGACGAGCGGCTTCATCGTTGATTGGCGTATGATTTGGTGACCCGCTCTGTTCTTCCCATCCTAAAAGCGGACAGTCTTACATTAGAATATAAGAAATAGTTCCTTATTACTATTATGTAGAATATATTCAAAATATTCATTCACATATATAGTACAATAGTACAATACAAAATTACATATCTCTGTTATTTGTGGTTATACGAAAAAATGTCAAAGGAAAAAGTTGCACTGTTCAATATTGTAAATATAATGGCACAAAAAATTTTTTTTTGAAAATCAAATTTTCGAAATTTCAAGGTCATCGTCATTTTTTTTTTAATTAAAGTCATATAATTTTTCCATATTCTTATTTAGAAAAAAATTATAAATCCAACGATATATAATACTTTATAGTTACGATGAATTTCAAAATTTTCGAAATTTTCAATTTAAATTCGCCACGTGATCCTTTTTTCCGATCGATCTCAAACTTTGCACAAATTTTTTTTTCACCAAAGAGAATCATTCTGGGGGGCGTCGTGAAAAAAATTCGTTGGTCGAAAAATAAGAGCCACCCTAGTGCTCAGTGACAATCCCAGTACGCTGAGAAGGTATCACCGACGTGACAGTTTCGCACACAACAATTTGTTTTTCCCTGATGAATCTGACGATTCCGTTCCTCCTCCTATTACCCGTTCTGGTAACAACCCATTATTATCATAACCAACCACTTACAAATTCAAACGGTATCTTCTATAATAGAAAGGGTATTGCCCAAATTACCAATTCTATATTGACCCTGTTAACACACATCAATACTACTTCATCAATACTACTAAGACCCTTCTCAAAACAAACACATCAGTTATCGTTGTGAGCGGACTCTTAAGTTAATCGAAAATTAATTGGATAAAATAGATAGAGAGCATAATATTCTGCAACAATTAAGTCGACAGTTTTTGATCAGGAAAAGGTGAGGCCTCATAAATGATGTTTCATATGCACTTAAATGGTTTTTTTTATCAGTTAATGAGTTCACAATTCAAACGAATTCATACATAACGCAATTATCAATGGAAACAAGAATTACTTAATAAATCACTCGCATTTACAAGTCGTATTACTCGTGAATATAACACTGTCCAACACCAAAAAAATTTTGCAATACCTATTGGGTGATTCTTATACACTTTGTCATCCTAAAACTAAATCCGCAAGTAGAATTGCTCCATCACCCAACGTTTTCGAAAAATTTTGATTTTTGTAAAATGCATGATTTTGATAAAAAATGACGTGGTACACAAAAACTAAACACGCGAGAAAGTTCAACTTTGAGTCAGGAGATAGAGGGGACTCTCCTCTACACATCCATATAGCCAATTATATTTTTATATACTCCCTAATAGTTGTAAATGGTTGTTAAAGTTTGAAAATGTGCCGACGCGGGTACTTTATACGCTCTATTTTTGTATTTATGTCAAAAATCCTTTATCTAGAAGGAATTTACTATACAGGAATGCATTCTACAGACATTTCTGGTACAGAAACCATTCACGAAAAGTGTTTGCTTCCCTTAACATACGAGAAGGATCAGAAAATATTCATTGACAGCTTGTGCGCGACGCGTTCGCGCCAGACGACCATTGCAGCCTTTTCTCGACTCGCTAGGGCCGTCGCTATGCGTAGTCGATGTTGGTACTACTCAAGTATGTCTTTGCTTACTATGCTTAATTACATACATTTTTGTTTGTCTTTTTGGGTACCAATCATTATAAAAAATTATAAGAATACGAGTTATATTCACATTTCATTGTGGAAATGCTTAATAAAGAAAATTGAATACAAAAACTTACCTATTTCTGATGTAAACAAATTTAGAAATATTTCCGCTTTGCTCGACGCTTGTTCCTGGTATCCCGATTTTCAGTAATAAGTGTCGAACAGTATTCAACAAGCATCGCACAGATGTCTTTTCCATTGTAAGGCTTTTCGATTGTTGAAACATCTTGATGAAAGATTAATGCTGGAATTGTATTCCTTGTTTTCATTTTAAAATAATTTCGTCATAAATATAATAAAACATTCCGGCTGATTTATACACTTCCGCGACATTTTATCGATTTAATATGGAGCAAAAACATTTATTTTAAATTTTTTGTATTAAAGTTTTTGTATTCAATTTTCTTTATTAAGCATTTCCACAATGAAATGTGAATATAACTCGTATTTTTATAATTTTTTATAATGATTGGCACCCAAAAAGACAAAAAAAAATGTATGTAATTAAGCATAGTAAGCAAAGACATACTTGAGTGGTACCAACGTCGACTACGCATAGCGACGGCCCTGGCGAGTCGAGAAAAGGCTGCAATGGTTGTCTGGCATGAACGCGTCGCGCACAAGCTGTCAATGAATAATTTCTGATCCTTCTCGTATATTAAGGGAAGCAAATACTTTTCGTGAATGGTTTCTTTACCAGAAATGTCTGTAGAATGCATTCCTGTATAGTAAATTCCTGCTATATAAAGGATTTTTGACATAAATACAAAAATAGAGCGTATAAAGTACCCACGTCGGCACATTTTCAAACTTTAACAATCATTTACAACTATTAGGGAGTACATAAAAATACAATTGGCTATATGGATGTGTAGAGGAGAGTCCCCTCTATCTCCTGACTCAAAGTTGAACTTTCTCGCGTGTTTAGTTTTTGCGTACCACGTCATTTTTTATCAAAATCATGCATTTTTACAAAAATCAAAATTTTTCGAAAACGTTGGGTGATGGAGCAATTCTGCTTGCGGATTTGGTTTTGGGATGACAGAGTGTATAAGAATCACTCAACAGGTATTGCAAAATTTTTTTGGTGTTGGACAGTGTAATGTAATCGAATAATAATTTTTCGCTCTTCTTCCGTCGTTTCGCACCTTTTACGACCTATGTTGTACTATATTACAAATTTCAAACTTGCTTCTATTAGTACTCTGTACGAACTAATCATCTTTTGTTGTTATTCGTCACATTCAGAAGGTCATATTATGTTTATATCTCAAGTAAGCGCAAGAAATGAGAGACGTACGAATACTTCCTGTGCGTCTATTTCTTACGTTTATCTATGCTGGATGTATATTTTTGTTAATCTTGAAGAAAATAAAATTTAGTTTTCACGAAATCTTTTCTACAAATACCCAAGAATATTTATTAATCATTTTTTCGCTTAAAATTTATAACTGAAGTTTACGCACACAGTTTTATTTGAAATTGATCGCTGTACGAATACTTTCCACACCGACTGTATCTCCAATAACGAATGGATTTACGTTCTTCAAAATCCAACAATCTTAATGGTGATCTGCATCGAAGATCATGTGGAAGATGATGTCATATTGGAGAAAACCGGAATTATTCGTCTAAAAAATAAATGCAAGGGCTACACGAATCTTTTTGCCCTGGAAACAACTTACAAAACCAACAAAAACATCACCTACTATGTACCAAACATCAATATTGTTAATGACGACTGCTGCATATTAAACCCATACCTGGAGAAAATAAAATCCCAGGAATTAAAGACTATTCATCTGGCCAACATGGACCGTTCTGACCTAATATATGCCAACAAAAAACTCAACGAATTTGAAGATATCATCACAAAACAAATAAATCAACCTTTTGTCGTGTCACACGCCACACCAAGTGGTACACTATTGCTCTTGGAGTAATTGGTGCAATCATAATACTTATAATCCTCAAGAACTGCTCTCGATGTCTACATTGGATTCGACGATTATGCTGTTTCACTACGCATCCTGCTACGGGACAAACAATACCACCTATCATAAAAATATTCGTCAATTGCAACATTGGCTCATCGATGACACCAAGAGAAACTGTGACCTACATCGTCTGTTCGAAACCTCAAGATTCACCACAACCTATTAGGTCACACAAGATCCCGTAAAAGTACAACTCCATTGTAATAAATAATCATAAATTGACTGTATGGCAATTAACTAAGAATTTTGTAATGCAATTAGCAAATTAAGTAATAGTCGTATTTAAGAAATTTTATAACCCTTACGTTAGAATAGTTATGTAGGTACGCTAGAAAATCAAAACGCTCGAGTTTTGCCGTGAAAAGGAATTTATTTATCGATGTGTGTCTGCGTTGCCAGTCGTTCGTTCGTCGTCGACTGTCCGAAAATCGATCTTTTCGCGGTTCGTTGCCGATTGTCGTTTGTTTTGTTTCGACGAATGTCAGACGCCGCTCATCGCTGGCGGCGACTGGCGCGTCTTTCGAATGCTCCTTATATAAACGATCGGCGACGCCCTGACGGCGTGCACGTGCACGGGTCGCCACAGTTATATCTATACCTTAGATTAATTATTGTCGACTACGCTCCAATCTTAAACAGGGAGACAGTGTCTCACAAATTTTTCTCACTCAACATTATATCTAATATCTACCTAGTATATAGAATAATTATTATTTACGCTAATATTATTTTTACACTAAAAAATAACAACAACAACAAAAACAAAAAAAACAATTAATTTTTACAATAACTAAGTACTAGTTTTGATAGATTGTCGATTACTCTCCAATCTCTAAGGAGGGAAGTGTTAGATACCTCATAGATTAAGCAAATATTTTTAACTCTTCGTGTTTAAGTTAAGATAAGTGAAATCTAAATTCTGTCTCCAGCCACACTATCTCTTATTTACAGTTATACATTTGACTCTTGAAATTCTTACTCACCATCCTTGAATCATACGCCTGACCTTTCGAACCTTAGTAATTTCCAACAATTCCTATTGGTCCTAATCCTCATTCCCACCACTTTCAATACCAAACTTCCGACCTTTTAAAAGGCTGAACACTTTTCCCTCAACAGAGATTTTACGAAGCCAAGGTAGAGAGAGCAACAGAATAATATAGCAGTAGAAAATTATCCTAGTTCACACAAAATATTTATTGAATATCGGGAATCTAACACCTCGCTGCAAAGTCGATATCACTCAAACAAGTACCTCTTTTAAGCAAACGTGTCTTTAGCCCCGGAAGATCACCCGAGTCTGGACACAACTAATTGTTATTAGTTAATAACAAGGCGCGCATTTGTAGAGTACAGCGTACAGTCGCGAAATCCTCGAAGAACCATATACGTACGTGACTGCCCTCTACAGATTAAATTACGAAGAGGAATGAATGAAATTTTTATAATTTTGCACTTTTTCGATTGTGTCACATTAGAAAAAAAGGCGCGCTAAAAAAATTAAACAATTTTGTTTCATAACTTACACATCATCGTTGTGAGTGGTGTTGTTGTGTACGGTCTCGACGTAACATACATAGTGTCATTTCGATTATTCAGAACTGGTTCACTTGAATTTCCACCACTGAATTCCCGGATCAACGATTTTGGTGCGCAACATTGATGTCCTTGTTTCTTGCATTTGAATAAATTTGTTAGCTCAGCGTTTCCTAAAAGTGAAATAATAGAAAATCTTTTCTAATAGTTCATTCATTTTTTTTTTTTGGATTTAATTTTCGGTAGTTGTAAAATAAAAATTAATTAATCTTCATCGAACGTATTATGGATCAATTGGAACAATTGTGTGCAGAATTTATGTCAGAGACGTATATGTACCTACGTATACAGGGTGGGGCATTTTGAACAGGTCACCAGCATAACTCGCTTGTTTTTGAAGATAGGAGAAAATACATTAGACCAAACTTACTTGGTATCGGGGGGCTCATAATCTGGTATTACTAATTTTTCTGTAGGTGGAGACGTTAAGGAGATATGAAGGTCAACTCTGTTTTTTTAAATGGAACAGTATATTTTTTTACTTAAATTCTGATAGAGTGTTTCAAGGTGAATACAATGACCTATTATGAAGGTCATTCAAGGTAACCCAAAGTCAACTGCAATAGAAAATAAATTGTCTCAGAGTACTTTTCGAATACTTGTGTATCACGTGTGTGTATTACGTGACACGGGTCACGAAAGATAAACAAACATTCAATCACATTGTAAGCTTATCTGTATCCTTAAACATTATTGGTAATTTGACTACGGACTAGAGTACAGCTTCGTAATATTTATTCAGTCTATGTGTTCAGTTTTCTAAAATGCGTTACACGATAGCAGAGAAAGTAGAAATGGTTCTTATTCATGGTGAATGTCATTGAATTATGAGGGAAGCGGTACGTGTGTATGGTGAAGGATTTTCCGATCGTAATAATAGACCTTCACTTTCTGTCTTTACAAACATTAGAAAAAAGTTCCAAGAAACTGAAATTGTGGATAACAAAACACGTAATCTTGCCAAACGAGCAACTGATGATGGAAACTCGATAAATATTGTAGCAGCTGTAATACGAGATCCACATGTTAGTACAAGACAACTGGAACGCGAAAGTGGAATCAGTCGACGAAGTATTTTACGAATATTACACATTAACAAATTTCACCCGTTCCACATATCACTTCATCAACAATTGACTGAAAATGATTATACAAAACGTTTACAATTTTGTGAATGAGGCTTACGAAAACTACAAGACGATGAAATGTTCTTGAGTAAACTGTTATTTACCGATGAGGCCACATTTACAAACCATGGAGCAGTTAACCGTCACAACATGCATTACTGGTCAGTAGATAATCCACGATGGTTGAGAGAAGTCGACAAACAGAGACCTTGGTCTGTAAACGTCTGGTGCGGCCTTCTTCATAATAAAATAATTGGTCCATATTTTATCGATGGCACGCTAAATAGTAGTAAGTATCTGAGAATCATAGAAGACGTTTTGCCAGAATTGTTAGAAGATACTTCACTGGACATACAATAATCCATGTGGTTCCAGCAAGACGGATGTCCTGCTCATTCGGCACGCAATGTTACAGAATTTCTAAATAGAAAATTTGGAGATTGTTGGATAGGTCGATCAGGAAGTAACAAATGACCGGCACGATCCCCAGACCTGACATCTCTCGATTTTTATTTGCGGGGAAAATTAAAGGCAGAAGTGTACCGCGAAAAACCAACTACCAAACTTGACATGCAAGAACGTATAAGAAGAGCTTGCTCTGTAATAGATATAAGGGTCATTCCACGCCAAGCAGATCACTTTTGTACACCAAGTCAGCGATTTTGTTTAAATTGAAATATGTTATAGTCTATGCGAAAATAGGGGGGGGGGGTTAAGTCATCATTCTTCTATTTTCGAAATTCTTTAAAAGATACAGAACCTCAAACTTTGCGGTTTTTACAAAATGACCTTCGGAAAAAAATTTTTATCTCCGTTATTATTAACCGTAGAAACTTTTTTTTTTAGTTCTGATCGTCAAAGACGGCTCTTTTTAACTAATATTTTATTTTATTCGTATTGTCATTTTTATAACGAAAAAATATTAAAAATAATTTTATTTTGAAAATTTAACTACATGCTCGAACCTTTAAAAAAATCGAAAAAAATATTTCCATATTCTTATTTCTTTGCCTTTCGATTCCAATTTTAAAAAAGGTGGACACTTTAAAATTGAAGTCAGGACAGCCAATTGAAGGTCGCGGCGTCCAGCAATTCAGTGAAGTAAGCCGCGGCGCGCAGCGATTCTTAGCCCGTGCGATTGCTCTCATCTGGCGATCTTAGTAAATCCGATATTTTTTGTACTTTGAACTATACTAATTATGTTACACCTTGTTGTAATTGAAGAAAAGAGATTACTGATGTCTGAAATATAAACATTTACATGATTCAGGTGTGTGCTAATTGTTTGATGTCTTTATGATAGTTATTCATGTTTTGTTACTCTAAAGGCCCATTTTTAAATACGTGAAGGATAAGAGAAGAGATTGAAAACGTTTTAATAAGGTTCTTTGAATTTTCAATATGTTTTGTTATGGTATATACATGCGATAATCCTGTATGCTAAAAAATTTGTCTTTCAAATCTATTCACTAGTAAGGATTATTAAACATAAGTAGTTTTTATTGGGGGAATCATCACGGAACGATTCACCCTTTCGTTATTTATTATAGTATAAATTCTACAATTAAAAATCATAGCTTTGTAATAATTTCCGAAGATATAAATCATAATACAGCAGCAGTACATTTGTTTCAACAACGGTTAATTGCTCATATTAATATACTTTTCCAGGACAGTATAAAAAAAGTAACATATTTTTCGGATGAGCCCCCCCGATGTCAAGTAAGTTTGGTTTAATGCATTTTCTCCTATCCTCATAAACAAGTGAGTTATTCAGGTGACCTGTTTAAAATGCTCCACTCTGTATACACAGGGCATGGCTGAGCATTAAAAATAGGTGGAAAAGAGAATATAACATTCTTTGACTCCTCGTTTTCGAGAAAATTGAATTTGAAAATTCGGCGAATATGCAATTCGATTCGAATGCGAATCGATAGATTTAATTGCTATGAACTTGCCACCAGACATTGAAGTCTGACACTATACCGAACCAAACGCGGAAGTAGACGGATCCGTGTTCGATACCAAGATCTAGAGAGCAGACTATAATGCCAAATAGATGCCATATGGATTCCAGATGGTTGCTAGATCCGTAAACAGCGAACCTAACCTTGCCTTCTTCGCGACACCAATGTCCGACGTCAATTCGGAATCCATGTGGCACCATAATTCGTTCTCTAGAATTTGGTGTCAAATACGGAGACGAAAGCGCAACCAGACATCTCCGTGTCTAATAGCAAACATTTGTGGCAGATTCCTAACATTTTGCTTACTGGACATATACCTGACGACGGATTTTCAAATTTGATTTTGCCAGAGGCGTCAAACCGAGATATGTTATTCCTTTTATTCGAAGTTATTTGTACACATAGTATCTCAGCTTGTGTAGTTGTACCACTCGTCAGACCATACCCTGTGTTTTTTTCACACGTACATATATATTGTATATATTATAATATTGTAATATTAGGATTGTATAAGGTAAATAAAACATACTAAGTTTCTATGGAAACTTATATCACTAATCTCCGATTCTCCAAAAATGATTATAATTATAAAATATAAATTTTGTTTGACACATTCTTTTGTATCGGTTGTAGCAAATGGGTTCAGTTCGCATAAGTAGGTAATTGTGACTACTATTATGCCGTTTATCCGACGCAAATAAGTAACAACCATTTTTTAATGTGTAGGAGAAAAATAAAAAACAGATAATACTCCTGACTCTTTTGATCGAATATTTTTCTTATTGCCGAATTAGCTATATAAGGTGTCATGTTTAAACTTCAACATGAAATCTGTCATTCAATCATTTGTCGACTTTTTTTGTGTCTTTCACTTTCAACGACCAGAGTTTGCAATTGACAAATCGAGAAAAACACCTCAACATGTGATTCGGTATCTTAAAGATGTTAATATTTTACAGAATTTTTAGCCGGCATTAAATGAAGGAAATTGGAATAAATAATGTTTCTTGTCTTTTTTTCTCTCATGTAACTACGCCTGTCTTATAATGTTTAACACTTGGGGAAAAGTAATTTTTTTTTTTGGTAAATTACACTGTCCAACAAAATCAAACTTTTTTCGAGGTTTGCAATACCTGTTGGGTGATTCTTGTACATTTTGTCATTCTAAAACCAAATCTGCAAGTAGAATTCCTCCATCACGCAAAGTTTTCGGAAAATTTTGATTTTTGTAAAAATGCATGATTTTAATAAAAAAATGACGTGGTACGCAAAAACTAAACACGCGAGAAAGTTCAACTTTGAGTCAGGAGAGAGAGGGGACTCTCCTCTACACATCCATATAGCCAATTATATTTTTATGTACTCCCTAATAGTTGTAAATGGTTGTTAAAGTTTGAAAATGTGCCGACGCGGGTACTTTATATGCTCTATTTTTGTATTTATGTCAAAAACCCTTTATCTAGCAGGAATTTACTATACAGGAATGCATTCTACAGACATTTCTGGTAAAGAAACCATTCACGAAAAGTATTTGCTTTCCTTAATATACGAGAAGGATAAAAAAATATTCATTGACAGCTTGCCCTTTCTCGACTCGCCAGGGCCGTCGCTATGGGTAGTCGACGTTGGTAGCACTCAAGTATGTCTTTGCTTACTATCCTTAATTACATACATTTTTGTTTGTCTTTTTGGGTACCAATCATTATAAAAAATTATAAGAATACGAGTTGTACTGACATTTCATTGTGGAAATGCTTAATAAAGAAAATTGAATACAAAAACTTACCTATTTCTGATGTAAACAAATTTAGAAATGTTTCCGCTTTGCTTGACACTTGTTCCTGGTATCCCGATTTTCAGTAATAAGTGTCCAACAGTAATCAACAAGCATCGCACAGAAGTCTTTTCCATTGTAACACTTTTCGATTGTTGAAATATCTATTCTTCCGACTACATAATTGGCCGAATAGCAGAAGATACATTCGGGTACAACATTTTTTTCTTTCCTTTTGCATTGAACCCACACGTTTTGGTTAAACAAAAATAACAGTCTGTCACGTGATTTGTAGGCTCCATCAATATCATTGGTATTGCGAAAGGCATTTTCTTTTTATCACCTCTCATCCACGCTAGAAAACCCAAGGCACAACGCTGTTAGGAAGTATGAGGAGCCCAATCTTTATCCTGATCCCTAAGTTTACATTGAAAATAATTTTCATATGTAAATTTTAATGTAGGAGTTATATTTCTGCATTTTGATTTTAAAACAATTTCACCACAAATATAACAAAATGAGTCCGGTAGATTTTTACACCTTCGCGACATTGTATTATTTAAAATAATATCAATAAATAAATATATATAAAATACACACACGCACACTACACTATTAAAATACACTACTAAAGTATACTACTGAAATACATATATTATATGCACAAAAACTAAAATTCTATAAATAACTATAATGTTTTTTAATGATGTTTTATCGCGTAAAAATGCAGATTTAAAATGCTTAACACGACTGACTTCGACAAATTTCAAACCGAAACTGAGCTCTGATATACGAAATTTTCTTACAGACTACAGCCTACAAACTATAAAATAGTTACAATGTAAGGAAAGACAGCAATGCGGTGACTGAAAGATTTTATTTCCACTAATTGTTGTCTTATCTTTATAATTGTAATACCAATGGACATTCGAGATTCTTCTGATTAAAAGAAGAAATAAAAATTTTAATTAAATTTTTTTGCTCCATATTAAATCGTTAAAATGTCGCGGAAGTGTATAAATTAGCCGGACTGTTTTATTATATTTATGACGAAATTATTTAAAAATGAAAACAAGGAATACAATTCTAGCATTAATCATTCATCAAGATATTTCAAAGCGTTACAATGGAAAAGACTACTGTGCGATGCTTGTTGATTACTGTTGGATACTTATTACTGAAAATCGGGATACCAGGAACAAGCGTCAAGCAAGGCGGAAACATTTCTAAATTTGTTTACATCAGAAATAGGTAAGTTTTTGTATTCAATTTTCTTTATTAAGCATTTCCACAATGAAATGTGAATATAACTCGTATTCTTATAATTTTTTATAATGATTGGTACCCAAAAAGACAAACAAAAATGTATGTAATTAAGCATAGTAAGCAAAGACATACTTGAGTGGTACCAACGTCAATGAATATTTTTTGATCCTTCTCGTATATTAAGGGAAGCAAATAGTTTTCGTGAATGGTCTCTTTACCAGAAATGTCTGTAGAATGCATTCCTGTATAGTAAATTCCTGCTAGTGTAGAGGAGAGTCCCCTCTATCTCCTGACTCAAAGTTGAACTTTCTTGCGTGTTTAGTTTTTGCGTACCACGTCATTTTTTATCAAAATCATGCATCTTTACAAAAATCAAAATTTTTCGAAAACGTTGCGTGATGGAGCAATTCTACCTGCGGATTTGGTTGTAGGATGACAAAGTGTATAAGAATCACCCAACAGGTATTGCAAAATTTTTTTAGTGTTGGACAGTGTTATCAAACGAACCATTTTCGGTTAAAATCGGTTGAATGCTAGTGATTCTGCCTTCTGATTCGTCTTGTTTCTCTAAACTTTTTCATAGTCAAAACACAGCTATAAATTAAAAAGAAAATACTATCTTTCTTTTAAGTTCCTTGGTTGATGGTTTTTCTTCGACGTCTATAAACTTTCCTTTTGCAATGGAAATTAATAATGTGAGACGCGTATTAAAAACGAGAATGTAATTATTTGCATACGGTAAATATTAATGCGTAATGGTAATTATTCGCAACCTGTATATGATAATATAAATAACCGGATATATCATTGTAAAGTTCGGTCGTTTCTCTGCGAAACGTTCCCGCTCATTGACAAAAATATAACGCCAAGAAGAATCGACATTTGAAAAATTCACTTGACGAGTCTATTCGACGCACGAAACTTTTCACAAATACGATCGAATATAAAAACCAATACTTACTGAAACAAGTGAAAGACAAGTAAGAAACGATACAGGAACCAGGACATTCTGGGCGAGGATCCGGTGGCAATAAAATCGTCGTAATCGGTGGCCGTGATGTAGACTTCGGCCTCGGCCTTGGAGTCTGATACGAAGAAGATGGTGTCACTACGTTTATTCTCTACGTACCAATGTTTAATTTCAGTCCTTTTCAAATATGGATTATCCGTTATCATGTTTGCCCTAATTTAATTATGCCTTCGAAATATTACATAGTACATGATATAATACATTCTCAATCTTTCATGCATTACTTATACACGACGCATCCCTTATACAGGGGGATCCATTTGAAGTATCACACATTACTACCTCTCAAACTGTAGCTAATTTAAACAAATTATTTAAATAAACCCAACCTGTTTTTTCAGTGAGATCAGGTCGTCTGGCAATGGTTATAAATGTTGAGAAATAATCTGGGTAGACGGGCTTCCGAGATTTCGACGTGTTATTTCTTCTCTATGAAAGTGTATATTTTTATGATCTATGATATTTCGACTTTTAAAGGTCATTCAAGGCCATTTCTTATCGTTTAAAACTTATCTTCATTAAACGTTTCTAAAGTTATTCAGTATTTCTTTAATATGTGAATATTTGAAAGACCTAGAACATTCAAAGTCTGAACACCTTTTTCATGGGAGACCTCATAAAAGTTGCCACTGTCGATAACTTAAAGTTTCACATTAGCGATGCCGGTCAACAAATTAGACACGACATTACTTTCTTAACTTTCGGGAAGAGTGTGATGGTGAGCAGAACGGAAGAGGGATGGGAATCATATAAGACAACGTTTTCCAACATTTTTCTACTAGCGACACACTTTGAATTTAATAAGGCTTTTACAATACGCTACAATCTTTCAAAAAAGGAAATGCAGTAATGCACGGTTACTAAATTTAACTATAATCTACACGGTTAAATTTCTACGATTCAGACTCATTTTGATCGTGATAGCTATGAAAGAGAGATGATTCGAAAGGGATATATTGTCCTATACGCGAGAATTTAACTGCTGACCTCCGAATTAATATCATGTTAATCGTGCATTATGATACTTTCTTCTCCTGTCGACAAATCAGCAGTACAATGATGAAAGTTAAAATCATAGGGGTAAATTAAATTATTGTATCAATGTCCAAGCTCGTTCTGTCGTGTACAGAAGATATTGAACAAATACAAGAATATTTTACACAGGCAAATTTTACATAGCAACGAATAACCATGAATGACCATCGAAAATACACACCAACCTGTATAAAAACATACGTATAGTCTACGTACCGTTGTAAAAAAAGGCAAAGCTCATCTTAAAATCTCGGAAACGTGTCCACTTCGAGGAAATTTGCAATCATCGTAAAACGTTCCCTTAGAAACAAAATGAAACAATAAAAGTTTTTGAAACGAGCTATAATTTATAGGAAATAAATATGTATGCATTTCCGAATGAAGCAGCATGTAAATGTAAAATGTACTATAACACTATCGTTAAACACAACGCCGTATAACATACGAAGTATGAATGAATTTAACATTCTGTAAGAAAGTTTCACAATGAACCAAGTTATACAATTATCTAAAATTAATGTTCCTAAATTTTGCATTATCGTTATTATTAAAATTACATAATTGCTTCGCATATATGTTTACTTTATTCACCCTTTTTGGTATTGCAAAATCTTCTTACTTCGAAAGTTACATTATGCCCAATTATTATACGTAAAACGACTATCGTGGACATGATCTTTACACGATTATAGAGGGTTTTCAGAGATTTCCACCGCAGATTTTTTCTCGTAAATTTTAAGTACTAGAAAACACTACTATAGTATTGCATTCGTAAATCGAATTCGTTACTTGAAAAACATTGGAAGTATAAAAATTCGTGTATGTACACCATTAGATGTATCTAATCTATTATAATATATTGTAATATATTCATATTATATCCATACACCCATTAGTCGGAACAGTTCGTTCTAATACTTACCGCTTACAAAAAAGAAGCTGGCTAGTGAATCTCTGAACATTGTATATAGAGTAAAGTATGCCAAGAATAGTATTACTTCGAATATTTTAAATTCGAAGGATAATCATTGTGATTGTGGCAAATTTTGCCCTGAATAACTTAGTACCGAAAAGCGTATCGCGCGTCGAGCGTTGAGTATCACTGAAGTAGAGAACTAAAAAAATATTATTACCTGTGGCGGGCTTTTTGTGTTGTCACAACAGATTGATCCAGATTGACAAGTAGATGTCTTCGGTATTATCACATTTGGCCGTTCACAGAAGGCTGCCATAATTGTTAATAAACAGAATCCTGGACACGGTTGCAGTTTTAGCTGCGGTGATTTCGTCGTTGGCCGTATCGTTGTGGTACTTTCCTGATTGTTTATCAAAATATGGTTAATACAGCGACAGCGAATTATTACTTTTATTTATTACATCGCTACTATCATTACCATAACTATGTACGAGTAAAAAGCCTGAAGAAAAGTAGCAACATTTAGGATACGAGATAAAAGATTCTCACAAGCAGACTACGGATTTTGTGCATTTATGATGAAAATAACGAACATTTAGCTAATGTAGGATCTCGGGAAGAGGAAGGAAAGAACCGCCTCGGCGGAGCACGAATCCGCGTCCTTTCTGGTCTTACAAATAGCCGACCGACTACTCACACAGCCGTCCGACTTTTCCTAATTTTCATAAGTATTTAGTATGAGGGGACCTGATCCCACACTAATATCCCACCTGATAGCAACAAATTAGTGTAATTTTTTATGTATAATTGAACTTAAAAAAAAATATTCAATATATTGTTACATTCATTCAAACTTATCAAACTAATCGAAAAAAGAAATACGTTTTAATTCAACCACTGCTTTTTACAACTAATGCAGTCAATTTTTATTTTGGATGAAGATTCGCAGTCGATTTATGAATATTTATGGTAGTAGATTAGCATTTACGTCTATAATGCGCTGAAGTTAACAAACATTGATCGAGAATATGTTATAATTAATTCTCTTTTACCATATATCTAAGTTACGTAATTCCCAATTATCTAAATTTCCATTAATTGTTGGTCCCTTATAATCCTGGTAACCTATATATCTCTGCACCACTCTGATAACACATTGTCTACAATATTATCCAGATATGGGTGATCGAATTCCAACGATGTCTGGGCATATACATACGGTCACCGGTCACCAACGGTGTACAATGGAGTATTTGCTCTGAAAAGCCTGATAAAACCCTTATTAAGAACAGATCCGTGAGGAAACAACTTCTTGAATCGAGATTTGCGCAAAATTAGGAACGCGGTGAAAACTCTGCCTTCTTCGAACCGTGTGTACCGGGGAAGTCCAGTCTCTTTAATGCCTTCTCGTTGCTGCGTATCACCCGGCACGCGACTCCCTCAATTTCATTTATTAATTATTATATTTGTTTTCTCCACTGAGAATTGCTTGTCACTGGTTTCGCACTGCAGCATTCCGTAGGACTAAACACGGTTTGATGACTCCTATGTGCGACTTTAATACGTTGCCCAATAATTAAGTGGTTTACAACCGTATGATTTATCCCTCCGACATCGATTCACCCTAAAAATCTGTTATAATGCTCACTTGCTGCGCGTTCCTTTGCCTATCTCTATTTTTTACGCGGTAGTACACACTAAACTCGAATGTAGCAGTGCGCATAGCCTAATGTATAACTTGCATGGCAAATAAGTCGTCTTGCTTCTCTTGATTTAACATAACTTTACGTGGCTGTCTTAATTTAACATAATTTAACATAATTCCCTCGACTTGACGCCATTAAACTTAAGTTAGCTTAGTGTGGTTGAATTTTATTTTAATATCTCCAACATGTCTTTTCTCAAAAATGTTACGTGTACACTTTACTTTTTGCTTCTAAATACGCATTATTTTAGTAGATTCATTTAAAACAATGTACTTCGTCGAAATTGGAAAAAATGTCTTAACATGTATATAGTTTTATAACACTGTCGAACAAAATAAAACTTTTTTCGAGTTTTGCAATACCTGTTGGGTGATTCTTATACACTTTGTCATTCTAAAACCAAATCCGCGCGTAGAATTGGTCCATCACGCAACGTTATCGAAAAATATTGATTTTTGTAAAAATACATGATTTTGATAAAAAATGACGTGGTACGCAAAAACTAAACACGCGAGAAAATTCAATTTTGACTCAGGAGATAGAGAGGATTTTCTTCTACACATACATATAGCCAATTATATTTTTATGTACTCCCTAACAGTTGCAAATGGTTGTTAAAGTTTGAAAATGTGCTGACGCGGGTATTTTATACGCTCTATTTTTGTATTTATGTCAAAAATCCTTTATCTTAAGAGATATTTCCCACTGATCGATTAGATAAGCTATGAATGGTAGCCGGTAATGTTGTGATTCTGTCTAATCGTCTGATTTTCTCCTGCTTTGAATCGATAAAAACGAATCGGTCTACCCGAACAGTACCCGAACTGAAATATCGTAGAATAACATGTAGCCCGAATATTCTTATGTCGCGGATACCCGCCCGAACAGTCGGATACTCGTAATGACGTACCCGTGCACTCCTACAACGTTTTTATATCGAATTTTCTCTCGAATAACTTTAAATACGTTCGAGGCAGTTGCAAGTTAACCATTTGAACTAAGATTCGTCTTTTAAAAACAAACAAACGCTTGGTCTAATTCAGATATGTGCTAGTCGAGATGTGTGATTACTTTTACTTCTTCTGCATCGTGTTGTGATTTACGTTGATTCGGTTTTGTTGCTAGTGGTTGACAGGGAAGTGCATGGGTTGACTAAACGGTTTCTTATTGTTAGTGTATTCGGGAAGGTTTAGGTCGCGTTCGGTCACGAAGGCCTACAAATAGTATCCGCTGACACCTACACTCCGGGACAAAAAGATAGCACACTTTATACTTTCAAATAAAAAAATACAACAAAAAATTTAAATATTACTATTCGCAAGCGGAACTAAATAATAGCACATCTAGTAAATCTACGTTTTCCAGTTGCACCGAAGCTCGCGACTTGCGAACATCAACCTCGGAACATAGTTGATAAAGTCCTTGGTATTATTTTGTGTTGTATATTTGTCAAAAAAAAAAAAAGCGAAATATTATCAAAATTGGGTCGTGGAAAAAGATTCAACACGTGTGAAATTGATACTATAATAAAATTGAAAGCAGAACAATATTACGTGACAAAAATAGTTAAAATTATGAATAAAAGTCGAAAGTGTAATAATGAATTTCTTGAAAATCCGAAGAAGTATGATAAAAAGAAGAGTTCTCGACGTCCGCAAAGTCTAAATGCCGGAAACGACGGGCAATGCTAAGAGCAGCATCAAATTCTAAGATGACTGCAAGGCAAATTGCTTAAAGTGTTGGTGTAGACACTGATATAAAAAATGTGAGACGTTTTACAAAAATGCAAATACATAACACGAAGAAAATTGAAGAAAAGCCTTGGTTAACTATGCGACATAAGACGAATCGATTACACTTTGCGAAAAAGAAAATTCATATGCGAAACAAATGGCGAGGGATAATATTTACGGATGAAAAGAGGTTAGACTTGGATGGACCCGATGGTCTCAGTTACTATTTTCACGATATGCAAAAAGAGAAACAGTTTTTGAGTCGTCCGCAAATGTAGGGTGGTGGTGCGGTATTGGGTAATATGGTAAAATGGAAATCAAATTTATAACAGGAAAAATCAATAACAAAATGTGTTTGAAAACGATTAAGGAACAAATAAACACGTACGCCACCAGAATTGCTGGGGAGAAGTTTATATTTCAGCAGGTTAATGCCGCAGTACACACTTCAAAAGTAGTAAAAGAGTACTTTTCTTGAGAAAAAATTCGCGCTTTGGATTGGCCAGCAAGATCACCCGACCTTAGCATTATTGAAAATTGTTGGGGAAATCTTGCCCGACCTTTATATGGAAATGGCAGACAATTTGGAAATATTGCCGAATTAAAAAAATGTACACAAAATGAGTGAGAGCAATTATAGCAAAAAACTATTTAAACAACATTACATATACAAGATTAAGATTCTAACAGTTCTAAGGTGCGTACACGTTCAAGATTGAAACAGTTCTAAGATATGTATAAGTTCAAGATTAAGGTAGTTCTAAGGTGCGTACACGTTCAAAGAGTTAAACAATTCTCTCAATCCTGGGCCCAGGATTCTCCGAATTCACCTCGGTGTGCCCCTACCAAAGTTCGGAAAATGATTTTTCCTTTGGTAAGGATAAATGGGGGACGAATCACCAGTCTGGGACGTAATCCTAAAATTATACAACGCCTACTGACTTCGTGATTTCGTTTTCCTACGAAGCCTCGTAAGACGCTGCACAAAAATCCCTTGTTCAAGGATCTTTCCCCGAAACTGGTGTCGCCTTTCCGCTGCGGGTGGGTCTGCGATGCGTCGATTATCGGCTAGACTTCCAGCCGCAGCCAAGTCCGTGACTAATTCTTCCGACAAAGCATGCCCATAAATATCTCAAAAACGATAGTGTACCACTTGATCGCAGCACAGACCCAGACGCGATATCTAGACAATTCTAGACACTAGGCTTGTCGTATTTTCCTAACACTGCAGATGGCTGTATTTAACTGTCATGTTCCACCAGCTTGAGATCAAATAGCTGAAAATTATATTTTCAAATTCTTTAATTTATTTTTGTAGCCATTTTTCAGGTAAAATTTTTCAATCAGACGTGACATTTAGTCAATTGGGGGGCTTAAAGAAACAGCGATGAGTTCCTAATTTGGGTCAGGAGTCCCTGAATTTCTCGGTCGCGATCGCGTCTTAAAACTCCTGTCTTACCTCCGACGATACACCCTCATCGGTCTTGACCTTCCCTGCTCTGCTCACGTCGGAGGGCGGGTAGTTTTTCGGAAAACTAGTGATTGGATAACGTAGAAAAACCGCCCCCCTGAAGAATGCCTATAAAACAACGCGTGTGTCTGCGGAGATTGTTCATTAAGTCAGTGTCAAGTATTATCGTTCATCTGTTGAGAGTCAGTGTCCACAGTGTTAGAGAGTGCAGAATGTATTAGAGTACAGTGATAAAGTTTAGCCAGTGTGATCGCTGACGAAAAGTAGAGAGATCAGAGTGAGATCTGTTGTTATAATGTTTGCGAAGAACTCCGTTACAAGTCAAGTCCAAGAATCATTGTAACCACGCCTAAAATATATATCTTTTCTATTGTTTTGTTAACCTGAAAACAGTTTAATTTTAAACCTCTCGACCTCCCCACAAAAATTCAGAAATGGGATATAAACTAAACCTCTCGCCCTCCCCGCATTTTAAAGAAAAATTATCTAATTTTTCAATCGTATACCCCAAAAATTACAAAATATATATTTCTATTATTATAACACTAAAAATATATATATACGCATTAAGGATAAAATTTACCCCTTAAACATGTGTGTAAACAAAATCAGCATAAAGATTCGAAAAGTACAAATTTCAACCTTTAAATTTTCTCAGCAATGATGCAGGGACAATGGTTATGCAAATTTTACGATAGTTATGTCCAACTTTACAGACGCAATACCCTCGTGTTTATTTAATGTGATAACCAAAAATATCTTAGCAACTAAGAAAGATAGCGAAATAGTGTTTAAACAAACATCAATTGGTGCGAAAGGGGGTTTATGCCCCCTAACGTGACATAAACAGTTTCTTACCGGTAGAAAGATTACGAAAACTTCAAGGCCATATTAATTTTTTTTTTCTTTTAATAAATACTGTATTTCTGTATACATTTTATCATAGTAAAATTTAATACGAATCCAATCAGGTTCGATCGAAGTTGTACCTTGGCCGACAGAAACACGGATTAAGATGTTGCGTAATATTGTATTGCTAATTGTTTACAACATTATGGCACGCACTTGTTGTGTGGCTAACCAAAGGTGTCCGAAATACGATGATTGAATTAAACGATGATTTTTCACGTTTTTATTGACAGAATTTACTTCGATTTCATCGTACAGGGTTCGTATTCAATTATACAATAATGTAGACTATACAGAAATTCTATTTTTACAAAACTAACGTGACTTTGAAATGTCCGTAATTTTTTTAACCAACAAGAAAACTTGTTATTTCACGTTATGCTCCTTTTCATATTAAATAACTTTTGTAAAACATTTTTTCATTATCTTTCATAATTTCTAAGATATATTCTGTATGTCCAGATAAAACGGACACTTTGTATATGCAGACAGACATGTGGCTATATGTGCGGACTTCGCTATATTTTCTAGACTTAAAAATACATTGTTGTGGTCATAGATAATGTAAAATTAAATGTAAAATTAAAAATTAAACTAAGAAATAAAACTAAGGTCATAATTGTTATACGCGAATAAAGGTAACATTTAAAGGAAACTACATATTACCAAGTTACTTAATAACGATTGCAAATTCTCTCTATTCTCAGCTCGCAACCCTCAACTTTCAACCGAGACGTGTCACGGCCGTGCAAACTTGACACTTCCCCATTTCAACCGAACCGCATTTTTCTCCACGCTTGTACTGTCTATGACACTGCCTGGCTCGAAAGCGCCGTAAAATGTCCTTGGTATTCATCTACAAAACTATGTACCGGATGCCCGAATATTCCCGATATCACACTATTATGATCTCGAGGTCACCGTTAGTCGACGTGATCGTCTGTACTAAGACATCGTGTACGTTGTCAAGTCGGGTCCAACGCTAAAGCATTTTTAAAATGTTAATAAAAAATGATACCAACGATAATTTAAAGTAAATAAGTAAGGAGAGAACAAATAAGCTGACCCATGTCCGAGCGTTTTCGGCAATACTCAGTATTTATAAAGATAATTAACATTCCATTTTATCATATCAACAAAATATTTTGCACTTAATTCCTTAGTCGTAACGCTATATAACACTATACTGAATAATAAGTTATTTTTATGGCTCTTGTAAGATTTTTTTAAATTTTGTTTTTTTTAACTCGTTGCCCTACAATTTAAGTTTCAATAGTGTGTACCACAAATGACAACAAAAGCAGTCACGTGTCGAACTATTTCACGGTTGGGCTAAACGTTTGAAATTGTGCCAATCGCATCCGTCTTATGGAATATAATAAATACATGTCTAAGGTACATGTCTTCGTTTAATTTTATAAAGTGTTTGAGAAATAATTACGAACGAATTATTAGTCGACAAGAAAGATTTATTATCTTGAAACAAATAATAAATTAATAAGTTTTAATATGAATTTCTGAATATAAGCTTATTTTACATTATTATCGTTTTAAAAAAAATGTACAGAAAATTAATAGTCTTTAACCGTATGATATCTTCGAAGCATTTTTACGTTTTGTGTGTCTATTACAAACTGTACAGAGTTTTTATAGCTTTCATTTCAATATTGTTGAGTCTACAACGGTTCTACCACTAACGCTCGCCAACAGATGGACAACAGGAATACTTTCCTGCTAGTACCTGATCCGCCTCCGATTCATATTCAGCGAGTACAAAAAGTATTCGTACACCGACTAATTTCGAATAATATATTGTGAAATTATAGTTTATTAACTAACTTTTTTATAAAAAAAGAGTTTGTACATATTATCGAAAATTTCTAGAACAGCTACAATGCAAAAAAGGATTAGTTAGTTTAATGATTTCCAAAGTTATCGAGAAAAAAACGAAGTACTGTCCGAAATATAAGAACAATAAGTATTCGTACAGTTCTGATTTCGAATTATCTGCTAATGTATTTCTAATATAAACACCTTAAATGATGATATTAGTAGTTATAATTGGCATTGTCAGTATGTTTCAAAACGTTGTCAGCATCGGTCGAGCTCGAGATCGTGTACTATTATTTAAAACTGTCGTGGAAAATGGGACGGAAACGTAAGGAAACTACAGCAAGGGCACGAAAAATTACTATTAATTTGCATAATCAGTGCAACAGTTTCTCGGAAATTTCGCGGACTATAAACAAACCTCGCTTAACTATACAAAGTGTAGTTAATAAATATGGATTACGAAAGAAGTTGTAAAACAACCGAAGAAGTAGACGTCCACGTAAAATTAACCGGACGAGCGATTATTAGAATGATAAATTAAAATCTAAGGATAAGTGCAATAAAAATAGCTGAACACCTTAGAGATAATTTGGATATTTAACTCTCGGTCAGTACTGGTACGTGGTTTTTTGCGTAGTCAAGGGTACCATGATCAGTTGGCCCGTAAAAAATATTTCGTGAGTGAAGCAAATAGGAAAAATAGATTGGAGTTCGCAAATAATACTGTTACCATACCAACGGAGCAATGGAACCAAGCGATCTTTACAAACATGAGTAAATTTAATAATTTCGGATCTGGTGGACGAAAAAAATGAAGGACCGAGAGCACGAAATTTACGATCTACACTATAACACGGCAGGGGTTCCGTACACGTTTGGGGTTGCATGAGTGCGGCTGATGTTGGAAAATTAGAATTTATTAATGGAATAATGAACCACCAAGTTTATATTGACATTTCGAAACGGAATTTTTCTGCCAGGCACAATAAATGGGAATGAGAGATCACTTTATTTTTATGTATGATAATGATTCAAAGCATACAATAAGAGGCGTGCAATACGAGGACATGGATATTACGTAATACACCAGAATATATAAAAACTCCTACAAAATCTCCCAATATAACCCCATCCAACACCTATGAGATTACTTGGAACGTGATATTAGAAAATATCAAATGCCCTTATGTAAGAATGAAATAAGATTCCATTCAGCGCAACAGGGAAATTATTGAATTCAATACCAAGAAGAGTCCCAGCAATTATAAAACCGAAAGAAAAATCCACTAAATATTAATTAACCGCTTATTTTACTTTCTCACTGTCAAATAAATTTAATTTCCACGTTATTCTCATGAATTTCTAATAAGTTTTTAAAAATGTAGCAGCTGTATGAATATTTATTGCTCTTATACTTCATCTTTTTCTTAATAACTTTGCAAATTATTCAACCAACCAATTCTTTTTTTGCACTGTATCTGTTCTAGAGATTTCCGATATGTACAAACTGCTGTTTATAAAAAATTAGTTAATAAACTACAATTTTGCAATACATCGTTCGAAATTAGTCTGTGTACAAATATTTTCTACACCTACTGTATATTCCGTCTTTAACTGCCTTCCGATGCCCCATCGTCTAAGGCAGGGCCTGTTAGATAGCCTTACCGACGAGTTCTTTAGCAAATCCAGGAGACAACGTTGTCCGTCCTTTTCTACCATCCATCTCAACTCCTCTCTCTTCGGTCTCCTCTTCGGCCAACTCCGATTTCCACACCTGCTTTTCATAAGCGTTGCATAATCTGCACCTAGGCTATTGACACTACTAAAGTGTCATTTATATCGCGATGTCTATTTAAAAGGATCTTTTTTGTTTAATGAACAATATAATTATTTTGACGTGGCATCGTTTAACTAACAAGGATTCAGTCACTAGCCACGAGCTACTAGGATGGAAAAATCTTCTTTTAAAATGTGTCGTAGCGAACGAACCTGATGCGAAGTCAGGATATCGCTAGGAATGTTAGTAGATCTCGTAACTCTAATAATATAATTTAGTTAATACAATCCGAGCGATAAAATTGTATCGTGTGGGAACGTTCGATTCTAGTTTAGGAACTTTGGTCAATAATTAAGGATTTTAGGTTTCGCACGATTTACCATTTAACACAAGTTTATTATTTTATATGTGTGTTTACAAGTGTTAAGATGTCGCGATTTGATTTGAATGAAAATTAATATTACCTACGTTGCACGGTGTTGCACTGGCGATGTGGAGTCAAAGAGAAATTACAAAATGCCAAATAGAACTTTACCGGAATCGCGGAATCTATATCACGACGTGATTCTACGCGTGACTCGGTTATTAAGCAACAAGACTGAAAATTATTCAGTTTATATACTCTCAAAAAGTAGGGGAAAGATTGCCTGTACTACGCACCTAATTACGTGGGGTTACATAGGGTCACATTCCACATTTTTTCTAACTTCCAATGAAATCCAGACCACTGTCTTTGGAGTAGCTTGGAAAAGGCGTCAAAAGAGGTTATCTAGGGCGTCTTCCGCCAAAAGCGAACTCGAAAATATTCTTGGGAGAGAGAGTCGAACTGAAAAATGTTCTTCGTCTGGAACAACTACATAGGGTCTCTAACTCAGGAGTACCGAAGAAATGCATAATTCGTGTAACATAAAAGTAGAAACAGTAGAAACAGTAGAAACAGAGGAAAAAAGTAAAGTTAAAGAGTAAAAATGGTATTTATTAGAAGTATAACGGCAAACGAGTCCTCAATGGGCCAGAATGGGGGAAACCGAGGATTGATCGAAGCAGATTATCCTCGAGCCCATCTGCAAGACTTTAATCCTAACCTTGAAACCTTGGTGACTCCACCGCCTCCACCGATTATAGTCAACGGACGATTTTTAGAAAAGGGACTGCTCCGATCCGCGAAGCAGCGAATCACAATATAGTAATCAATAGTAGAGCCTAAGAAACAACACCCCCTCTTCTCCTTAGTCCATTGTATACATATAATTACTAACTGTAATAAATATAATAACTATTGAAATAGTTACAGTTGGAAACACAAGCTCGAACTATTACTAATAAAGGAAGTTTCTTGGGACATAGCCGAACAAAGATTGAGTATTGAATGATGCATAAGTGAAGTCAACGATCGGGTTGCCTGTGGAAGATCAAATATGCTCGTGCATATGTCGTGCAGTCTGAAATATTAGCATGAAATACGTGGCTGGTATTACAGACATATCATCTAAAATGATCGCTTTTAAGTAAAGTCTTTTTATTGAAAAAAAAGCGAGATCGTATCGTATCGTCGGGTTTTCCAGTCCACGTGTGCCATTAGCAAAGAAAATTAAAGATCGTTGTTATCTCGCACGGATGAAATGGTCAGCCCCTGCAAAAAATCCCTGCCTACCGCGGAGAACGTCCCGCAGCCTCTCCCGTGAAGTTCTGCCCCTTGTTAACACGTTTAGCACAAAGAACTTGCGATTCTGGGGAATTTAGGGCTTGCGTGATCGTTAGCGTTTTCTACGTTTCAAATAAATTATTGTTTAAAAATAATGTAAAATTACATTTAATTGGCATGGATGCTCCGAGGGCAAACGGCCAAGCTGAAAGCTACGTAACTACCTTTACAAATTCATTAACCGCGAAGTCATAAAAAATTTCATGGACGAGTAAATTAAATAAAGTTCAAGAATTTTTTAATATTACGGTACAGAATGGTTATGGGTTTTCTATAGTTATATAGGTTTTACGCCATACCGGTTACTATTTGGTATTTAACACAACACAAGCAATAAAGCAAACATTAAAGCAGGTTTACCAAACTTGAAAAATGAAATTAACATAAATCGGGACAGAGAAATCGCATTATGCAATTACATTATGCAATTTAAAAAATCTGGAACATTTTTTTTTAACGCAGGATCGTTCAATATTACATACTATATTTTTTATATTCAGAAAAAATGAGTATAACTTAAAAAAAACACCGAAAAAAGTGGTTTTTATTTTTTTTTACCACGCGTACCCCCCTCCTCAGGAAGTTGAAAAAAATTGAGCATAATGTTTACATTTATATCTCATTGCTAAATTAAATTCGTGCTGCCCATTGTAATATTACTATATGAAATCGGCATTTTTTAATGTTTTTTTTATGTTTTTCGTTGTTTACAACCAGAGTTTGCAACGGAAAAATCTGTAAATAATACCTAACATGTGGCATAGTATCCGGAATGTGTCAGAATTTTTTTAGAATTTTTAATTTATTAGTTAGTTAATGAATAGGGAAAATATGCCAAGAAATCGTTTTTTTATTTTTCTCAATAACTACCCTTACAGATGAGATATGGGGCTGAAACTTGGCATACGGGGGTCTTTTTGGGTAGGCTATCACATATTCCAAGCTCGATCAAAATACCGTCGGGGGCGAAAATCACCTACAAACCCGGCCATAGCCTTTAAATATGGTGTAGCCCGTTGAGAAGAACGATGTTCATACGATGGGAATGCCATCAGAAAGGCCATGCCCAACATCTTTTATTTCTTTTATGCGCTTGTTCATTATTGATTCTCCACATTCTGTTCATGACGTTTGTTTCAATTACATCTTGTATTATATTTTAATATTGTGTTATATAATAAATAATAATCTTAAGGACTCTGTCCCTCATAGCCTTTAGTGATATAGAAACGAATTTGTAAGGATTTCGTGATATCTTAGAATATTGTTGATTTTTCAGACGTATAAAAAATGTGTCAACTTTTTTTCTTTATATTATAAGAGCTGAACTAAGAAACCGACGAAAATGAGTTTTGTAGTGGGATTTCCTGTGAGAGCGCATAAGATACTTGGAGCATTATCTGGTGGCAAAATCCTTGAAGGAAACGAGCGAAAAGAAAATAGATCTTGTTGGTAGAGGGAACGAAAATGGGTGAAGTTTAAAATCAGAACAATAAAATTATATTTGGAATATACTTTATATTATACTAGTCAGGCGCGGAAATAGAAGAGGGATTACAAAATAAGGCATTTTAATTGCCGTAAGTAATAAATGGAAGAAGATCTAATTTAAACAGTGGGACGACCAGATGATGGAGATCAGAATTAGTTTCTATGAAACGGTATGCAAAATATTTACATTTAAAACAAAATCTAAAAATCATGTAATAAATAAGGAAGAAAGAAATTTTCCTCGTATGTTGAAGGATAGATGGAGGACTGTAACAAATGGATCTTTTGGGAGAATGGGAATTACATGTACAGTGACTGTCAGGAGTATTCGTACTCTTACAATTTTATGGTTTAAACGATTGCTATTTCTTAACAATGCAAGTTACGGTAATTTAATTTATATTTTAATAACTATTTATTGCGGCACATGTCACTTTTAAAAACTTTCCCCTTTTCAATGAGTTGGTCTAATAATATACAATCTAACAACGCTTTTCAGTGTCATAAAGGATTTTGCAGCAAGCCTGTGCACATACAGTGAATAACTTTAATATTCGGACACTATACAATTTTTACTTTATCGCATTGTAGTTTTATTCCCGATAAAGAAAAAAAAAATTAATTCTAAATTATATTAGTGTATAGGGTCTTGTTAATAAAAGCATAAATTTTATTTATCTAATTATTAACGTTTACTAAGTATTCTATTTTGAACAAAACAATGTCCCGTTTTAACGTGACAATAATATTCGGACACCTTGGAATGTAACAACTTGCGTGAGGTAGTGTGATATTTAATGTGATTGTAAGGTTTAATTACAAACAGTACAGTCTGTGTAAACTGTGTCAAGCCTCAGAAAATCAATTGTGTTTCGATATTCTGTAAGTTAACTGGTGATAATGGGACATAAGAGGAAACACTTTGTATAACATACGCTCACTTGTCATTTTTCACAATGCAATAGGCGAATCGTACAGGAAAATTGCAGCAGTCCTTAAAATTAGCAAAACTACAATGGGAGATATTATTAAAAGATTTAAGTATGAAGACCGAATATTTGCGCAAAGAGGCCAACAAAAATTTTGGACACGTGAGATAAAGGCAAACTTATAAAAAAAAGAAAGATCCTACATTAAGTGTTTCGAAATGAGTTTGCCGAATTATTAGAAATATTAGAAGAAACTAAAAAGAAAGTGCAGCCACAAACAATACGCAGAGTATTAAAAGAATGTGGTTATAAAGAACGAGTTGCTCGGAAAAAAACTGTATGTGAATGAAACTAATAGAAAGAAAAGATTAAACTTTGCGAGAGAATTTGTTTCAAAAGAAGATACATGGTGGAGTGACGTTATTTTTAATGATGAGAGTAAATTCAACATTTTTGGATCGGATAAGCGAAGAATGGTGTGGCGAGAGAAAAATGAAGAGTTCAAAATTAAAAATACGAAGCCGACTATACAGCACGGAGGTGAAAATATACTTATATGGGGATGTATCTTAACATTTGGAGCAGGTGAGTTAATTTTTATTGATAGTATAATGGACAAAAATGTATACCTCAATATTTTAAAAAATAATTTACGTAAAAGTGCAATAAAAATGGGGATTCAGAATATATTTAAGTATTATCAAGATAATGACCTCAAGCATAAGACACGTATCGTACAGAAATATTTGCTGTATAATTATTCTATAGAGAATTTATGAGATGAACTAGACCGACGAATTAGAACAACTGCAATAACTTATAAAGAAATCTTAAAAGAACGAATGAAAGAGGAATGGAATAATATTAGTACAGAATATTTGAAACACATAATTTGCAAGATGCCTCATCGATTAAAAGAGGTCATTCGTCAAGAAAGACGTCAGTTTAATATGCATTAACTAAACCTTATGTACTAATGTTATTTTGGATTAAATATTTTTTTTCTTCATCGTGAATAAAATTACAGTGCGATTATGTAAAAATTGTATAATGTCCGAATACTAATGTGACCCACTTGTATATACACTGATCTAGAGATGTAGATTACCCCCCCCCCCCCGGCCACCCTATTCTCCGCCCTCCCAGAAAATAATTTTTCTATAATAATGTACGGTACAAGATGACCAAGATGTTCCTAAGCTTTTGAAACTATCGTATACCTGCGATCATCAGTGCATTTCGTGCCCAAATGGCATATCGATATGCATTTCAACACAGCAACTACATTTACAACTGAATAAACTAGTTTTACTTCAACAAATTTCTGCTCCTTCTCTTGTTCACGACTCGAATACGCTGCCGCACTTTCCCACGCTACGTTCCCTTGAAGGTTACGCTTTCCGAGACTCGATGTCGAATACGTCCATGTTTTTTTATTAATAACTTGAAAGCGAATTGTCAAATCGTGAACTGGTAATGGAAGATATAGCTTAGAATCACCTCAGGAATCTCCCATTTCAAATTTCTATGAACTTCACAGAGCATCCTTTATATCATATCATGTATCACGTATATATAACGCACTATAATACATAAAATCATATAGGGCGTTCGACTAGAGATAAAAGGAACATTAAACTTATAATTAAGAATATAAAATTGCAATTTCCGCTTTGTTGTTCACTTGTTAACGATTAAAAATCCGCCGAAAATGTAGTAAAGACTCACAAATTAATCATTAGACAATATCGAACCTGTCTACTCGTTAAAATCCACAAGGGCGTTTCTAATAACCGTTCTATGATGTTATCGAATAGGAAAGGTCAACATATTTTCACTTTACAATCAAGCTCACATAAATAACTTACACGTGATCACTATGAAGCTGTTTTCGCATAGTCATTCTGCCTATAAATGTTGAACAAAATCCTTGCATGCACGACTCCCCGTCACATTATACGTAACTGTTGCGCTACCGTTCACGAAAACAATATATACCTTTGTTGATCGGATTACAGCATTTTAGGTGCATTTGTAATTGTTAACAATTAAAAAATTTATCCGAAATCATAAGTTTTATAATTCTTCATTTCCGTCTTATATTGCCGTGGAAAAATTCCCAATCGATTTTCTTTTACCTGTAGCTGATCTCTCTGTATATTGTATATTGTATATCGTATGTCGTATGTTGTATATTATATATCGTATATCAGGTATCACATTATATTAAATATGATTACGTATTATGTTATGCTGCATTGTGGTATATAAAATTATATAAGAGCGAGGAGTAGAGTCCAGACTTCCAGAACCGAGAGACAAAGCGATAGTACGTAACAAATGAAAGAAATATTAAGAGGAATACGTAAACGAAATAAATTGTTACACTTGGCTACAAAATTGTGTCATCCAATACCGTAATATACTACTAACCGACACGATCATAATAGCGGTAGACGTGGTAATAGGTAGCTTCTTCAGGCAGTTAAATTGTTAAAGAATGTGTTATTTGATTACCGTTTTGAAGAATGCAGCGGAGACACAACAGGATCCGTCGTCAGGACATTCAGCGTCGCCATCCACTTTGTCACAAAAAAGAGCGAAGAAACCACTGACACATTCACCTTTGCATGGTTTCTTCGGCGTGATTTTCGGTCTTATCGTTGTCGTTGACTGTTTTGTCATCGCGATGGTCGTAGCCAATGCGGTTGTAGACACGCTGGTCGCAGTGGACGAGTTTGGTTTTGCGAACGTGAAGGATGAGGAACCTTTGTGCAATGTGCTGATACCAGTCTTCTCGTCGAAACGGCTCGAATTTGTTCGGTCGATTACCAACAATTCCGGAGGCGGAGAATCCCCGAATGCGTCTCTGGATACGCAGCATTTGTATCCCGGCTTGCATAGAGTGTCTATCACCAAAACAGCGTCACAGTAATCCGCAATTCTTTCGGCCATACAAATTCCGGAACACGTTTTCGCTGTAAAAATAGATCTTTGTTCAATAAAATAGATATACCGTTGACTCGAATGGTTAAAAAGTTGCCAAGTTCTTTTAAGATGGCTGTTAACAAAAATACCGACGATCGCCTTGTCCACGCTTAAACACCGAATGTCCGAAATACAGAGAAGGTTAGCGAATTCTTTTGGCGACAAGATTGGCCGACCGGTAGCTCGAAACGCTAAATTATAATACACGCATCAAAACGTACGAGCCTCCGTGATTTATTGCACCTAGCATCCGCTGAACATTCGTAGGAATGGATTTCCAATGCCCAAAAATCAATTCCGACCGCATCATGATAGACGGTAATTGTTCCTATAAATCAAGAGTTTCCCTCGGTTAAAACTCTGTTATGCTATTTGCAAACATTTTCACTGCCTGATGCTTCGAATTAATATATATATCATATTAACACATTTATATGTAATCGTGTAATAACCGCCTCCTCTGTGGTTGCGCCCGATACTGGGATACTCTGTAGACATTTCAAGTAAAATAGTTTACGAAACTTTAGAATCGTTTATCGAGAAAACGGTAATGAAATTCAAAGCTGATCGCAAGGGCAACTTATTCTCTGTGTGCCAGAAATCAGATTTGATATATCACGTACGAAACGATAAAAATAAGGCTAAAGAATGGCATGCGCGAATAGGTCATTTAAATTGAAGTGACATGGTCAGATGATGATAAATAATTCAAGTTCCATATTATGTGATGTTAAACTCATAAGCGTTCCATTCCCGAAAGGCGGAAAACGGGCAGATGTAAAATTTTTGAGATCGTACACTCGGATATACATACAAATAGATAAATAGATAGACAGACACGTCATTGTATTCGTCTTGAAATACTCTACCAGAATGTACGTAAAAAAACATATTGTCCCATTTAAAAAAGCAGAGATGACCTTTATATCTTATTGACGCCGCCACCTATAAAAAAAACTAGTAACATCGAATGTTACTCCCCTCTGCCCCTCGATATTAAATAATTTTGGCCTGATGCAGTTTTTCCTATCATCAATAGTAAGTTATTTAGGTGGCCGGTTTTAAATCCCTCACCCTGCGTGTGTATATATGTATTTGTTTGAATATTTTGAATATCGATACGTGAATATGTGAAATGATCTGAGGTATACCGTTTAATTGATAACCACGTTGTAACAAGAACAGAGCAAAGTCGGTTATTAGATTTTGTCTTGACGGAATGTAATACAAATACCCTCTTCTTCAAATAAACTAACCAATGTAGTAACAGTGTATTTGATAACGATCACGCGGCGGACCACGTAACAGTAAAGTGAGATGCTTCTAATAAGAGAAAATTTTGGAAAAGGAGAACATGTGGTTTTTCTGAAGGAAAATCTGGTCACTCGCACGGTAGTTGGCGATTGTGTTAGTAATTGGACCGAACGCACGAAAGGAATAGCGTTATTGGATTCACTCGAAGGGGTCTCTTTCAGTGTTATCATGTTTAGAAGAATCTAAACGGACTGATTTCAACGCATTAGTTGTAGATTTGAATGCTCGTTATAGTAATGAACACTTAACTCAGTTGAATCATCATGAATTATATAATTATAAACAAGGAGTTGGAGAGTCTCTTTAAATTATGGCGGAACAGCAACAACATTATCCCTTGAATATCAGGATAAATAAGCAGGCGAAAAATTTGTTGAGGCTATAAGGGATAATGATTTGAGATTCCATCATTACATTAATGATAGAAATCGGCTTAAAAACATTCTTCAAGTGATCGCCGATTTGAAGGCAACGTTATGCCGCGGAATCATTTTCATTCTCCACGCCAGAATATTTAGTATGAAAATTAGAATGTTTGACCACGATACTATAAGACAGACAGCACAGATAACAGGGTTCTTTGTTGAAATTGTGGAAAGTCCGGACATTTGTCTTATAATTGCTTCGTTTTAAATCGTTGTTAAATAACTTAAATAAAAGAAAAGTTCTTATGCCGGGAAACGAGAAAGGGTCTACGTAAAGAGGGTTACGAAGATTTAGATAGTACAAAAAGATTATCTCTCATCATTGTAAAATTCTCAAGATAAAGAGAAAACTAGTATATACGTGGGCGATTCTTTGCACGGAAGTTTTTAATAGATACCAGGTCAGCAGTCTCACTTGTCAAGGGTACGTCACATGAGGATACTGGAAAATCTAACCTCAACTTGATATCGGTTTCAGGAGGCAGTATTCTGGTTTTCGGTAAAATTAAAGCCCAAGTTTGGATCGGGAAGATTAGTACAAAACATTTATCTTACACGATCGAAATTATTAACGATTGCATTTTGTCTTTAGATTTCTTATCAGAACATAAATGTTTGATAGATTTAAAAGAAAATCATCTATCCGTAAAGAATATTGAAAAGAGCAATTTCGAAGGTTGAAGCAATTCAGAAATGGTTGAGAAATCGATAACGGAAGAAGTAGCTTTTTCATTTGAAATTGATCGTAAGATCTCTTCGTTCGTTTCTTTTTATTGTAAACGAAAAGGTGATAGAAATGACAAGAACGCGAATATAGAAATTGAAGTTGCCAAACTTGATGTCACTGAAGTAGGAAATGGTATTCCTACAGAATCAAGAAACCAATCTGAGTTGCAATGCACAGTCTGAATTATCCGAATTTTTTAATCAATATTTGAGAGTAATTCGAGGAATTTGAATCCTGAAGAAATTAGACGATTTTTTATTTCTTTTAAAGATATGTTCGCCAAAGCCAAAACTCAAATAGGACGTTTAAGGTTGTTAAACATAGGATGGATATCATATAATTATTATTGTTAAGGCTTTCGGGTGTAAGCCGTGTTCTAAAGGAAGAGATTTCCCAACATTTCGCAAGCATTGCAGCTAGCTTCATCAGGGGGTCGGAAGACACACTGATATTGGTGTATGTCGGATTTGTACTGCACTTATACATACAGTGAAGGTTGCCCATATTCCGGTTCGGTGAGCACCAATCAAAAATAGACTTTTTCAATTGGGTGGCCGAACAATTAAAAAACTGAGAAGAGCGTATGCCATATTGGACTCAGGTTGTAACCTGTATCCCTGTTGATGTTATTGGGGTTTTTCCTAATTTCCAATAATTCCCTATATTTTCTGGGAAAATATCCCTTGATTCTAGCTAAAACTTTGGTTTCATTAAAAAGTATGGTGTTTCCTGTTGTTATTTGGTATTCAGCCACAGCTAATTGAATGTAGCTTAACCTGGCGCACAGCTCGTGTTCCTTGAATCGAGTGCTCACACTTCTCCCAGTTTCGTTGATATAAACTTTGCCGCAAGAGCAAGGAATTTTGTATAGTTTGGCGTATATACAGTCGGTGTGGAAAGTATGCATACAGCGACCAATTTCAAATAAAACTGTGTGCATAAACTTCAGTTATAAATTTTAAGCGATAAAAATAATTAATAAATATTCCTGGGTATTTCTAGAAAAGATTTCGTGAAAACTAAATTTTATTTTCTTCAAGATTAACAAAAATATACATCCGGCATAGATAAACGTAAAAAATAGACGCACAGAAAGTATTCGTACGCCTCTCATTTCTTGCGCTTACTTGCGATATAAACATAATACGACGTTCTGAATGTGACGAATAACAACAAAGATGATTAGTTTGTACAGAGTAATAATAGAAGCAAGTTTGAAATTTTTAATATACTACAACATGGGTCGCAAAAGATGCGAAACGACAGAAGAAGAGCGAAAAATCATTATTCGATTACACAATCAATGTAAATCGCTTAGTGAAATATCTTCCATAGTGAATAGAGCAAGGTCTACTATTCAAAGTATAATGGACAGATTCGGAGAACGAAAAACTGTTTCAAATAAGAGAAGAAGTGGCCGCCCGCGTAAGACAGACGAGTACGATCGACGACTAATTATAATTAATAAAGTGAAACAACAACGGTATAAGTGTGTCAGCTAGTACTGTGCGTAACTATTTAAGAAGTAGCAAATATCATGGTCGAGTAGCACGAAAAAAGCATTTTGTAAACGAAACTAACCGTAAGAAAAGATTAGAATTCGCTAAGCAACATATTAATACACCAATCGAACATTGAAATAAAGTAATTTTTACTGATTAAAGCAAATTCGACATATTCGGCTCTAAAAATAAGTTTACAGTGTAGAGGAAGAAAAATACACAATTCAAGAAAGAAAATTTGCAACCGACGGTAAAACACGGCGGTGGATCTGTATTAGTTTGGGGTTGTATGAGTGTAAATGGACTGGGGTCCCTACATTTTATTGACGGTATTATGAACCATACAGTTTATATTGATATTTTGAAAAAACATCTCCATGTTAGTGCAAATAAAATGGGTCTTAAAGACAATTTTATATTCACCCACGACAATGATCGAAAGCACTCTGCACATAATACAAGGCAATGGGTATTATACAACACATCAAAATACATGCAAAAGCCGTCTCAATCGCCATAATATCAATCCCATTGAACATCTATGGGATTATCTTGAACAAAAAATACGTAATCATAATATTTTATCGAAAGAAAGTTTAAAAATCGCTTTATTAGAGGAGTGGAACAAAATAACACCGGCTGTAACATCTAACTTAATTCAATTCCATGCGAAGAAGACTCGAAGGTATTATAAAATCCAAAGGAAATTCTACAAATTATTAAAATATAAAAAATATATTGTATTTTTATAGTTTATTTTTCATTATTCATAACTGTATGAATACTTTCTGTGCGTCTATTTCTTACGCTTATCTATGCTGGATGTATATTTTCGTTAATCTTGAAGGAAATAAAATTTAATTTTCACGAAATCTTTTCTACAAATACCCAAGAATATTTATTAATCATTTTTTCCGCTTAAAATTTATAACTGAAGTTTACGCACATAGTTTTATTTGAAATTGGTTGCTGTACGAATACTTTCCACACCGACTGTAGTTGCGGCTGGGGATCCTTGACATTTTTGGAAAAGACTGTCTTGACAGTGTGCTTTTTCAGAATTCTGCTAATACGGTCTGTTGTACCTGTATTAGCAGAATTCTAAAAAAGCAGTCTTCCGATCCCCTGATGAAGCTAGCTGCAATGCTTGCGAAACGTTGGGAAATCACCTCCTTTAGAACACGGCTTACACTCGAAAGCCTCAACAATAATAATTGTATGATGCAGCGCCGTGAAAGCCTCAAATCTCAGATAGGAACGATATCGTTATTGAAAAGTCATGTAGTTCATGGACTTCACCTGTCGCACTTGTTCAAAAGAAGGACGGTTCGACAAGATTTTGTATTAATTATCGTCAACTCAATAACGGAACTAAGAAAGATTTTTATCCTTTACCACGGATCGATGATACATTGGATGCTGCCGCAGGATCGTCTTGATTCACTACCTTAGATTTACAAAGTTATCACTTACGAATTGAAGTTGATGAGGAAGATCGCAAGAAACCCGCTTTTTCTATTGGAGAGAGTCTATGGCAATTTAGAGTTATGCCCTTTGATTTATGCAATGCCTCAGTTACTTTTGAAAGGTTGATGCATAATGTTTTAAAAGAATTAACATAGAAGAAATGTTTAGTCTATTTAGATGAAATTATTATGTTCGAAAACACATTTGAAGAGTAAGTGGAAAATTTATGGCTGGTATTTATGAAATTAAGGATAGCGAACCTTCTTCTTAGTCCAAAGAAATGTTTATTCTTTCAACGATAAGTAAAATATTTAGGACACATTTTTCCAAGAAGGCATTAAAACAAATCCAGAGAAAATTTCTTCCATCAGAGATTGGCCAAGGCCAGACAATAAGACTGGTATTAAAATCGTTTAGGCTTGTGTAGTAGCATAATAGGTTAAGATTATTGATATCCGTCTGTTTCGTCTTGGTAACGACGTTGTAACAAGAACAGTGCAGCATCGGTTATTAGATTTCGTCATCACTGAACGTGATATACATTCCCTCTTCTTAATAATAAAGTATAGCAACTTTATATACAGGGTGCCCCAAAAGTATCGTGACAGCGGGAAATGAGGGGTTCCTGAGGTCATTTGAAGCAACTTTTTTCTTAGTGAAAATTCAATCTGCGGTTTTGTTAACAAGTTATAGTCGAAAAATGACTGGCCAATGAGAGCGAAGCGCGCGAACTAGCACGCGCTCGAACGAGAGCCTACGACTGTCCGCTGGCCAGTTTTCGTTTTCGCTGAAAGTCGTCGCCTGTGAGGGCTTTTAAACAACCGGGCCCCAAAATCTAGACTTTGTGATATTTATGATCCATCCTTGAGACCAAGATATTTCTCTGTCCTCCTTCAGTTCGTGTTACAAGATCGCTTGCAGGAAAACACGACCATCTCTTCAGTCTTCCACAGTTTCTTTCGATGAAAAGGACGTCGCGAGCGCGTTATTGTATTATAATATCTTTTTAAATGTTCTTGTGCGGTGTGAACAACGGATTGAAGAAAATGTGTGAAACGTGTGTTTTAGGCATTGTGTTAGGTATTTCTTAAAAAAATCGACTCTTTTCAGAGCCATAAATTTAAACGAAAGAAATATCGTCTCAACTATTATTAAAAACGTTATGGTGTCAGTGTTTAGTGACAGTGCAATGAAAGTGAACATTGAGATAGCCTGCCTTCGTCCGTTACCTAGGTTCTTCGTCGCCATGGAATAGGAATCAGCTGATCACTTCATCGTACACTGTAAGGGGTCAACGCACTGTCCTACTGTCCTGCTGTCCAGATTTACAACCATGCAATGGATTTACAATTGAATGGGTGAGTTTACTGTTAATGACACTCTTTAACAATTCTTAAAGACACATATCCTGCATGTTCTTTAACGCGATTATTTATTATTAAATTAGTTTTGCGAATCGTTCGTTGAATTCTGTTCGGACACAGAATTATTTAAATTTAAATATCGTTTACGTATTTCGACGGGGTTACTTATTGTTTATCTTCAGAGTACGTATCGTATAAAAATTTCATGTGGTACGCGTGAGATGTCATGCATACCAGAAAATTAAAACGGCTGATACGGCTAAGTTGTTTATTATTTCGGATCTGAAAAATTAGTGATTATTCTTTAGACATTCTGAAATAAGAATCAACAGCGTTTTTCTTAAAATTATTATCGGCGCGTAGTAAAAAAAATTCTGCTCGGCGGACGGTCGAACGCTCTTGTTCGAGGGCGTGCTAGTTCACGCGCTTCGCTCACATTGGCCAATCATTTTTCGACCATAACTCGTTAACAAAACCGCAGATTGAATTTTCACTAAGAAAAAAGTTGTTTCAAATGATCTCAGAAACCCCTCATTTCCCGCTGTCACGATACTTTTGAGACACCCTGTATACCTGTTGAGGCGTCCGTCCCGCGGTACGCGGAGACGGTCGCTCAAGTACGATGCCTCGTAGAAGCACGTACTCGCTCCAGCTCAAATTAATGAGAAGGAGCGTGCGTTAAATTGAAATATGAAACCCAACCCAGTTTGTTTTTTGGTAGGTGTTTTATTCGGTGACAGTTAAACTGTACAAGCGTCACAGTGACCTGATCGATCGAATCTGATGCGTTTTGTTACATTGCCTGCTTATATACAATTTCGGATGACCAAGTATTGGCCAATGGTGGTGTTTCGTTTTGTCTATTGTCTAGAGCATTAACCCTTTGCACTTCAATGGCTCCTCTCAGGAGACACTAAAAATTGCCACACTATTATTCAATACGACTTTTACGTCATTGTGTTTGCAATTAGGAAATCGGTAAAAATTGAACTGTCGCACGTGTAAATAATAGTAATAAATTTTATATGCACGAAAGGAAATTAACCATATACAATTTAAATATTCTAGGTAAAAAGAATATCTCGACTTTGGAATTAAAATTACTTGGAGTGCAAAGGATGAAGGGTAGTGGGAGCGCGGGTTTTCTCGACCGGCGGTGACGTCGGCTCGGCGACGGGCATCAGCAGGTAAAACCTGTACGTTCGAAATTTGTATAGTATTTAAGCGACGCTAGATTTAAGAGGTGAATCTTGACAATAGCGTTTACGGACGGTTACTGGATGGGAATGTTATGGGGATGTTACTGGACGCAAACTGGGGAGACAAGATAAAAGCACTATCCTAACAGAATACGGAAAACGACACCAGTTGGTATACACCCTACACTCCTCAGCAGAACAAAGTAAAGCAATACCAGAAGAAGACACTTATCGAAATGGTTACCGCGATCATTCTAAAACGAAACAGTGGCTGCGGCAAATCATGTTCGAAACAGATGCATCATCAAGGTACTGGATTCCAAGATACCATACCAGGAAAAACGTCTCAATGTTGGTACGACCCAGGGCCTCGAGCACCGCGAGAGGTCGGCGGAAGGATTATTACCCCAGGAATACAGCTTTAATTTGTTAGTTAGGTACGAGGACGAATCTAATGCAAAACTGGGGAGCCTCTAGAATTATAAACGTCGAGGACGAATGTAGTACGAAATTGGGGAGCCTGTGGAAATGAAGTCAAACGCAGACGAACCCAATGCGAAACTGAGGCGCTGCGGGTGCTTGAAACTTTGTGGACGAACGCATTGCAAAATTGGGGAGCCATTAGGTTGAATAAATCTTGTTTTGGAATAAGGCGTAGCGAACGAACCTGATGCGAAATCAAGGTGTCTCTGGGATTGTTAATAAGCCTCCTAACCGTAATTATATTATTGAATTGATACAATCCAAGCGGTAAGATTGTATCGTGTGAAAGCGTTCAATTGCTACATTAGGAAATTTGTTTAATTATGTTTAATTTAAAAGATATAAGTTTAATTTAAAGATTAATTAAGTTAAGATTGTTTAGGTTTCAGTTATTGCACGATTTACCATTTAACACAGGTTTATTACTTTAAATTGTGTATTTACAATTATGTATGTTAAAGTATCGCGATTTGAAATTGGATGTAGTATGTAAAATAAATTAATATTATCTATGTTGCACGGTGTCAACGCACTAGCGATACGAATTCGAAGAGCAGCTACAAAATGCCAAGTAGAACTTTACCGGACTCACGGAATCTATATTACGGACGCGACTTTGCGCATAACTATTTGATTATGAACCAACAAGACTGAAAATTACTAAGTTTATATACTCTGAAAAATTGGGGGAAGGGCTGTTTGCATGACGTACCTAGATTCACGTAGGGTCATATCCACATTTTTTGTAACTTCCGATGAAATCCAGATTACAGTCTAGTTCTTTGTAATGGAGGTTAAGCGGGGGTTATCTAGGGCGACTTCTGCCAGAAACGAACTCGAAAATATTCTTGAAAGAAAGTTTAATGAGGAAAATATTCTTCATACGTCACAATGTTATAGATTTACGGAAGTTTGCCATCAAAAAGCATATTGTCTAAACAAATTTCCGGTTGTCGTACGACAAAATACGCGCGTACGTGACGTACGATTCGTTATAAAATATCCTTTAGTAGACAATCAAGATGGCTTTACCACATCTTTCGAATTGAAATTTGCTTGCAATCTTGCTCATAGTGTCAACGGCAGGGTGCCATCATCCCGGTCAGCTGCTGTTTCGATCGTCAAGCAAGTTCTTGATCGTGGTATCGCTAATAGGGTACCATCCCGATCAGATGTTCCGGTTGTCGAGTTGCCTTTTGTAATTGCCAATGGCCTATAGATATCGAATCAACAGGAAAAGCAAGATTAAGACTAACGGGCCAGAGCATCGCATCAAATAGTATAACATTATTGTAATGAGCAATTAAGCGAGGAGTAGAGCGGCAACGCATCTTCTGGCTGGGAAAACACCGACTTGGCGATGAACGCCAGCAAATTTCCTCAATTTATTCTGAGATAAAAACTCTTGTTAAAAATAGTACTACTTTTCATCTTGCAGATAAACCAACACATGGAGAAATTGTGAAATGTTGCATCATTTTTCGGAACAAGTATGGATATTTAAAACGAAGAGACTTAAGCAGCATCCTGACGTCGAGTTCGTTGAAACATTTGTTCGAATCGCTCGTCTGAAATCAATAAGGTTGTTAATGGTAGTAGCTACTAAATTTGGTTTACGAATAATGCGACTTAGACAGGAGGAAAGATGGATACCATAGTATTTATAGAGTGATCATTATTGCTAGAAAAAATACTATGTACAGTGATATCTGAAGAAACGTATCCAGATCTATCGAAACGGCTAAATGTAACGTAAAAAAAGATTAACCAAACATCGGTTCACAAACTGAATAAAACAATGCATGGTCTATGTCAAGCAGATAGACAATGACACTGAGAACTCGATGAAGTTCTTCAAAAAATCTGACGGACGCAAATCACAGTGTACCTTCCTCAATGTCGATGATGTCTTAATTGTTTCAGGCCACCAAAACGGTGAGAAACAAATTAAACGAAAAATGTGAAAAGCTTCTAAGATCGAGGATCTTGAAAAAGCTCGGTATCGTCTGGAGATTGAAATTGTATGAGTTGGTAAGAATATCATATGGTCTCAGGCAGGTTATATCAAGGATTTTCAACAGAAATTCGGAATAACTGAGTACAAACTTAACTGTACTCCATTATCTTTGGAAACAAAAGTATCCCCGGACTCGGAAGACGCTGAAAAAAAGGAACGGTTTCCTTTCAGGGAGCGCTGTAACGGAAACGAGGCTGGATGTAACGTCTACAAAGGGAGAACACTGTAGGCGATGTCAAGCGTGTGTTCCAACTCTTGAACGGGTCCATGAATATTGGATTAAGATTTTCTTAAGAAAGACGGGGAATTAGTAAAAGATGTTTACGATGACTGCTCGGCTGGTTACGCTTTCGTATTTCTCAGTGAGGCCGTCATTTTATGACTGCCCCAGAAGCAACGAACCGTTGCATCGTCGTTAGCCAAGGCATAATAAAAAATATTTACATTGTTTAGGTTATGCCGAGTTTGTTAACTTCATCTTATTCAACGATAACCAAAAAACCAGAAAATTAACGGAGAATATGGTGTTTCGTTCAAAATCGGAGCATACCGATGTAAAATATTATTTCTTCTGTCCAGCATTAAATGTGCTGACACACAGGAAAATTAATAAAATTGACAGCTGTATTGGTTTATATCTTTGCGATAATATGGAAAAGTCGTTAATATGTCGGGAATGAGAAAAA